>PVJC01047797.1:0-12777 GCA_004026665.1 Murina feae
CACTGGATTATATACCCTCTTAAAAAGCATTTACTTCCAGGACCTAACACAGTGACTAGCACATAGTAGATCGTCCGTGAATATTGGTTGATGGATAGATAATATGGCTTCTTTTCACTGAGGTCTTTGGTATTATTTAATGCCTTCTATAAAAGTTGATTTTCTTTATTTCTAGTTATTAACAAAATTCACTTTTGCATTCATTTGATTGAATGGTAATGCTATTTCTGGCTTTTAGACAATAATACATTTTAGTCAAAGTAAAAATTTCAGTAAGAGACAAATTCTTATTGATTCCAGTCATATAGGGTTCTGAGCGATCAGAAATCTGAAACACATAATCCTAAAACAACATTGTTTTTCTGACTAAATCCGAACAACCTTTGTTTTTCATAGAACCATCTTTTGTTTTATTTTACAGCATTTTTTCTTCTTGGTCAAGGATTATGGCAGCTGGCTCGATATTGGAACAAGGTATAGTATATATTCACACAGAAATTCTTAACAGTGCAGTGGAAAAAGTAAACTAATATCTTAGTAGGTATGGAAGATGCCAAATTGATTTTTGAGGTGAGCATAGCAAGTAACAGTTATTTTAAGGCTCTGGAAGTAAGACCTATCTCTCAAATTCTTGGCACTAACATACTCACCAGTGTTTTCTTGAGATGACATGTGATTAGCCGTTAAGTGTGGAGAGAAGGACAGGACAGCGGGAAGGTTCAGGGACACAGCCTAAATCTCGGAGTTCAGAGATCACTCCACAATCTGTGTTCTCATCATCATTCCATCTCTCTTTAGAAAAATGAAACTGTTCAGGTCACAGTGTGAATTTGATGTGGCAGTTTTAATTGGAGGATGGGTTATTTTGCTACAGAAACGCTTCTCACACCTGGAGAGAAGCCAAGTTAAGCAGGAACTGAGAAAAGTTAAGGGTTATTGAGGAAGGTATCAAATTGGTATAATAATTAGTCATTTATTGCCCACAGTGTATTTTGAGTTGTAGGTATATTATTTCATTAATTCTATGTAGAGAAAATATAATTATTTCCATTTTACAGGGGATGAAACTGGCTCCAAAAGATTAGGATTACACAATAATGTGACATAGCTGTTTTATTCTTTTGCATTGTATATGCATTTACTATATAGATCATCTATAATAATAAAAGCATAATATACTAATTAGATGGATGACCTACTGGATGAAGCCAGGGCTGCGAGGGAAGCCCGGGTCCCGGGTGCCAGAGGGAAGCCAGTGCTGGCAGCTGGGGGAAGGAAGGGCCTACTCTTGCACGAATTTCGTGCATCAGGCCTCTCATTTCTTCAGAAAAAAGCATCACATAGTAGATACTCACAATGTGTAAAGTGTTCTCAGGCATCAGCAAGGGCTCAAAAGTGAATGTAATTGCCAGTCTCGAGGCTTAGTGATGCCCTGTGGCTGGAGAGAAAGACTCACTCATCAGGATGTGGGGACTTCAAGCGATGAGTGGAGGGTCCTAATGCATAACTTGTGAGGGTGAGGGTCGTTCCAACTGGAAAGCATCTGACACCTGGCCCTGCATTCAGGGAGATTATGGTCTAGCACAGGCTCCAGAGCATGATAATTACAATGCAGGCAACACTGGGTAAGGGCTCTGTGAAGAGTGAAGGGAGGCCATTTCAGCTGGGCCTTCAGTGGAAGATATAATTTCAATTAGTGGACTCAGAGGTTTGACAGACAGAATGGATATAGGCAAAGCTATCGAGGTGAAAAAACCCAATGCGTGTATTTGTGAAGTGGGATAAATTACTTGGATTTCAGAAACCATATGTTTTCTAGAAATTTCTAGAAAACAGCCTTGTAAAGCCTTAAGTCGGACTCCCTTGCATACAAAGCAACTGTGTACATTCTACTGGCCTATAAGTGAGGAGCCATATTTTTTGGTTCCACTTCAACTTTGGTATTTTGGATGTTACTGTCACGAGTGAATCATTGCCTGGGAGTTAGGAATCTTGAATGCCTTTGTTAAACAAGTTTACTCAGGGTGAGATGCGGGAGGGAGAGAAGGGACTATGTCTGGAAGTGGAGGCACTGGCTGAGTTAGCACTGCCAGGGTCATTACACCATTGTCCTATGGGTGCCTGGTGTCACAGCCTTAACAGCCAGTCTTCAATTAACTTTCCATTCCCTGGAAGTCACTCTGTACTACCAGGCATGGCTTTTTCCTGCTTCCTGCAGGCAGGTTCACCTCCTGCGCTGGGAGGCCCTTCACTAACTTTCACTCTCATTTTCCTAGATAGATTTTTTTTCTTTTTAAAAAATTATAGTAATGTTTGGGTCAAATAAACTCACAAAAACTCTTTTTAAAAAACACCAAAAAATTATTCTGTATAATAAAAGTGTAATATGCAAATTGCCAACAACTGGTTGGTGGGAGGCGGTGCCAGACCAGCCAAGGTGCATACCAGTGGGCAGAGGGAGGGGATGGCAATAGGAGGGGGAGTGTCCAGTGGTGGTAGAGGGGTAATGGGGGGGCAGGGCTGGCTGCTTACCGGTGCTGTCCCCTGATCAGCCTGCCAGGTCACCTGCAGAGGAAGGCCAGACTGCAGCTTAGGCCTGCTTGTGGAGTGGGCCTAAACCATCAGTCAGATATCCCCTGAGGGCTTCTGGATTGTGAGAGGCACAGGCCCGGCTGAGGGACCCCTCCCCCAAGTGCACAAGTTTTTGTGCACCAGGCCTTTAGTGGTTTTATATTTGTATATATAATAAGATTTACCATCTTAACCATTTTTAAGTGTATATTTCAGTATTAAGTATATTCATGTTGTGCATCCAACCTCTAGAACTTTTTTATCTTGCAAAACTGAAATTCCTTATTTGCCCCTACCCCAGCCCCAGGCAACCACCATTCTCTTTTCTGTCTCTGTGAATTACATTATTCTAGGTACCTTATCTAAGTGGAATCATGCAATGTCTGTCCTTATGTCACTGGCTACTTTCACTTAGCATAATGTTCTCAAGGTTCAGCCATGTTGTAGCATGTGTCAGATTTCTTTCTTTTTGAATCCTAGGTAACATTCCATTGTATGTATATACTAGGGACCCAGTGCACGAATTTGTATATCTTGAAAGGAACTGTGGGCTGCGAAGCTCTGGTGGGCACAGGAGCAGGTCTGGGCCCATTCTCTGTGCCCCTGCTCAGCCCCTCCCTCTGCAGTCCCCAGTCCCATGTCTGCCAACAGCCCTGTTCCTGCTGCTGCCACTCCCATGTGCTGACAGTGCCAACCCTACTCTCACCCGCTGACAGCGCAGAGCGATTGGGGCCAGTGCTAGCAGCAGGTGCAAGCAGGGCCGGTGCCGTCAATAGGTGCAAGCGGTGGTGGCTGCCCCGAACGCCCCTCAGGAGCAGGGAGAGGTGGAGAAGCCCTCAGGAGCGATTGGGGCCTGCAGCCACCGCTCGTACCAGCTGATGTGCTGAGTGATCAGGACTGGCACCGGGCACCAGCAGAGAGTGGGAGCAGCAGCTCCTGTAACAGCTGTGGGTGCGAGTGGGGTTGGCACTGGCAGTGGGTGCAAACGAGGCTGTGGCTGGCAGCAGGTGCGAGAGGCGGCTGCCAGCCCCAATCACCCCTCAGGAGCTGGGGGAGGTGGAGAAGCCCTGAGGGGCAGTTGTGGCCAGCAGCCAGTGCTTGCACCCACTGATGGCACCAAGTGATTGGGGCTGGTGCCAGGCAGCGAATGCAAGCCGCAGCTTTGGTGCCAGTAGTGGGTGTGAGCGGGGCTGGGGCCAGCGCTGGCTGCAGGTGCAAGCGCCAGGCGGGACTGTGGCGTGTGGGATCAAAGAAATTTCAGCAACCACCAGAGGCTCACTCTGATGACAGAGACTGGTGCCCTGCCTTTGTCTGGCACCTCCGCTCACCTGCTCCACCATCCTGCTGCAGCTGACGCCCACCACGTTCTGCACATGCCTCCTAGTGGTTAGTGCACGTCATAGTGACCAGTTCTGTTGTTCCAATGTTCGGACTATTTGCATATTAGGGTTTAATATATATAGATCATTTTGTTTATCCTTTCATTTATCAGCAGATAGTTATAGTTAGGTTGCTTCCACACTTTAGCTATTGTGAATAATGCTGCTGTGAACATGGGTGTACATTACCTGTTTGAGCCCCTACTTTCGGTTCAATCAGATATATGTACCCAGAAGTGGGACTGCTGGATCATACAGTAGTTCTAGTCTTAATTTTTTGAGAAACCACCATAATATTTTCTTAGGAATCATACCATTTTACATTCCTACCAACAACACAGAGTTCCAACTTCTCCACATCCTTGCCAAACCTTTTCTGCTTCCATTTTTGTTTTGTTTTGATATAGTCATCTTGATGGGTGAGAGGTATAGTTCATTGTAGTTTTGATTTGCATTTCCCTAATAATTAAACATTTCGAACATTTTTCACATACTTGCTAGCCATTTGTATATCTTTGGGGAAATATCCAACTTCTTTGCCCATTTTTAAGTAGGTTTTGGCTTTTTATTGTTGAGTTGTAGGAGTTCTTTATATAATAGTACTCTGCATATTAACTCCTTATCAGATATATGATTTACAAATATTTTCTCCTATTCTGTAGGTTGCCTTATTCCTCTGTTAATTGTGTCCTTTGATGCACAGGAGTTTTTAATTTTTTAAAATATATTTTATTGATTTGTTACAGAGAGGAAGTGAGAGGGATAGAGAGTTAGAAACATCGATGAGAGAGATACATCGATCAGCTGCCTCCTGCACACCTCCCTACTGGAGATATGCCCGCAACCAAGGTACATGCCCTTGACCAGAGTCAAACCCCAGACCTTTCAGTCCACAGGCAGATGCTCTATCCACTGAGCCAAACCGGTCAGGGTAGGAGTTTTTAATTTTGAAGTAGTTCAGTTTAGCTATTTTTATATTTGTTACCTGTGTTTGCTTGATCATCTTTAACCAAGGCTTTGATCCATTGTAAAACTTGCACATAACATCTACTATGATGTTCTTCTTGGTACTTGTATGGTACCTCTGGCCCTGTTCCTTGCGCTCCTTTATACAACTATTGTGGGAATGAAGTGTTCATCAGAGAGGACATAATAGCAAAAAGTAAGGCTGCGGAGGCATAAAACAAACCGTGAACATCATTCAAACTGAGGGAAACAGCATGAGCATTAGCACCCAAAGGCTGAGAAAGCTGTGACGGCCCTCACTGCAGTATGAGCCCTGAGAAAAAGATGTGAACTTGCATGTCAGTACCTTACTGAGTTATGACACATATTAAATACTATGTAATTAATGCTAGACTGGGCAAGAACTGCTGTAGAAACATTTGTGGTTTTTTACTATGGGAGCTGACCTACACCTACTGTGACCATGTGTCTGAGTTCACCCGGAGCAACCCTGGTTTATGCTTATTGTCCTGATGTATTTGTGATACAACATTAAAAATCCAAAATGGATGGGAAGGTGATAAAGGCACAGCCGATTAATGAGTTATATGAAGCCTCAGTTTGTCTCAGTCTCAATGCTCCATCTTCACAGGTCTAATGCCCATAAATTATATGGGTTACTTGCTCTGGGAGACTTCTCAAAGGCAGATTTAATAGAGGATTCCAGAGCTCAGTTCTATTTACCAGACTGAGGCACTGAACCAGCCAGCACAAATTCCCCATGCACTTTTCTGGCCATTCCTGCTGAAATTTCTCCCTGCCCTGCTCTGCCTTTGTCTTCCCTATTTCTTATTGTTCTGTTTCAAAGATGCCCACTTAACAAAGGAAGCTGATTACAGAGTGAAAGGGATAGGGATTGGGAAACAGAATGAAATCTGTGTTAGTGAAATGGACTTTCCAAAGGGATTGTCCCAGTTGATACTTCAAGGTGAGGTTTTTGTTGCTGCTGCTGCTGCTCTTGTTGGAAAGTTAGAATTCTAGAACTTTCCCTGTGTTTCCCATACAGCAGACATGGCATATACTGCTGCAATGAGTCATGCGGTACAAGTCTACAGTTAAGAGTGACTCATGCATCTTCGTAAGCATCTGAGTGCTAAGGAAAGGCTTCGCTAATGGGGGGAAATATGCTTTAAGATTCAAAATTGCAGCATTATATAATAGGGTTCACATGTAAAAATTTCATTATTCTGCCTGGACAGTGTGGTTCAGTGGTTGAGTGTCGACCTATGACCCAGAAGGTCATGGTTTGATTCCCAGTCAGGGCATATGCCCGGTTATGGGCTCAATCCCAGTCTGGGGCATGCAGGAGGCAGCCGATCAACATTCTGTCTCATCATTGATGTTTCTATTTCTCCCTCTTCCTGTCTCTCTGAAATCAATAAAAAACATTTTTTTAAAAAACTTCATTATTCTGTTTTTCCTGCTCTTTATTTGTGAGAGTGTTGCTTTTAAGTTCTGTTTTTCTAATTATTCCTATGTGAATGTCTGTTTGGAAAGCTGAGATGCTTCTTGTCACATTACAAATATTATTAAATTTATTGGAGTTCCCTTAGTGGAAACCAGGTCAACTGAACTGGCCTCCCTTTGAGGCAAATTTTATTTCCCAGCTCCTTTGTGTCAATGATACTGTTCATAACATCAACCATTTCATGCCTATTATTCACAGCAGTGGAATGTTGTCCTACTAGCCTTACTAATGTATCCTATATAATAAAAGGGTAATAAAAGGGTGCAAATTGACCCTAACAGCAGAATGATGGGAATGTCTGGTCACTATGACTCGCACTGACCACCAGGGGCAGACGGTCAATGCAGGAGCTGCCCCCTTGTGGTCAGTGCACTCCCGCAGAGGGAGCTCTGCTCAGCCACAAGCCAGGCTGCCAGCTGCCAGTACAGTGGTGGTGGTGGGAGCCTCTTCCGCCTCCTCAGCAGCGCTAAGGATGTCCAGCTGCAGCTTAGGAAAAATGTCCTGTCCACCGTAAAACTGTGCTGGGCTGTGACAGTGGCAGGTGGACATCCTCCGAGGGGTCCCAGACTGCAAGAAGGCACAGGCCGGCCTGGGCTAAGGGACCCCTCCTGTTTGTGCACTAGGCCTCTAGTTGATTTATAAATACAGAAATGGTGAGAGTGTGTCCCAGCATTTTGGAGAGGAATGGGAGGGAGCTAGCCACCCCCATTAATGTAGTCTGACTTGTATCTGGAATGTTTACAGTGTCAATGTGGTGACCACAGCTGGTTTTCAAATAGGAAAGATTCCTCAGCTATTAGTTTTGGGTTAATAAATAGTTTCTTTAAAAATAAAAGCCAGAGTACAAGGGCATGAGACAATATATCTGTTTATGGGGGTAGTCCAATAGCTTTCAAATACATCTTCAGAGCAGATTTTACCAGAATGAAATTGAGGCTCTTGAAAGGATGACTGCAGTCAATATGATCAGTGGAAACAGTGTCTGGGGAGAAGCTATGGTACCAGGGCTGCTGTTGACAGCCGTATGAAAAATGTCCTGCCTGCCGTAAAACTGTGCTGGGCTGTGACAGCTGTAATTTTCTTCTTTTGATCTTTCTCACTGTCTCTTCATTCCTAGTAGGTCATAAACTTTACAGAGTATAACCTTTTATGTAGCGCACTGAGAGAGGAAAAAATGCCTTCAAGGTAATTTTCATAAAACACATTTCAATTTATGTTCTAAATGTATTTGATAGGAAGTAAATTGTAGTTTCATTTGATATGGTGTTGATTTGGACTTTCTTTCCTATGCTCACTATTGGTATACCTTATTAAAATACAAATGACAGCTAAAATATATTTTCTCTTTAGACATAATGAAAATTTCTGTCAGTACTCAATAATACGTTAAAATCATCCTAAATGTAATTACTAAGTGCCATAAAATATTTCTACTCTTACAAATTAATACCAAGCTTTATTAAAATCAATAATTCTCAATCTTTTACTTACCCAGGACATCTGGCAGATATGATCTGCCCAGTACACTGACGGGAGAATACAGCCGACCTTTTATCACTGCTGTACAGGTTGAAAAGGCCTGCCTGGTGATTCCATATGCCCCTTCGACTCCCTCTCTACCATCACACATGTACACCTTGAAAATCGCTGATTTAAATGATGGCAAAATTGTCATGGGGGGAGAGTGGGAACAGCGAACTCATTTCAAGTTGAAATTTGGTACTCCTTTAACTCTCTGTGCTGAGATGACACAGACTTGATAGATGGGAAATATCAGGAGCTGAATGCCTTATGGCTCGATTGCATGAAGATAATGAGTTTTACAACTGCTCCCTGCCAATAACATTAGTTTAAATGAGCCAGGAGTCAGTCATTTCAGGCCATTGTAAGGAGATGAGTGATCTGATGAGAAAGTGGAACTTGGTTTATGGTCAAGGAATGGGTTTGCATTCTGCTAATGTAAGAAACATTCAAACCTGTGAAAGAAATTTTGTAAATGCCAGAAAGCAGAATCTCAACAGATTGAGATAATGTTCTGGAAAATGGCAGTTTTACACCTTGTTTTATACATTACAATCAAAAGAGGAGATGTAAGTGGGCTACATGAAATCCCTTGGCAATAGATTAGGGAAAAAGCAAAGTAGGGGAAAGCACTGGGATTGGATAAAACGTAAAATGATAGACACATACTTTTTTTACTTAGGTTGGTGCAGGATAGTTTAAAGTCAACAATTAGGTCAATAACAATGCGGGGATTGGTGGGCTCCACAGAAGGTTGCCTGTGCTTTGAGGGGTCCAAAATAAAGAAAATTACTTTGACATTCCAATAATATGTTATCATAGATGCAAAAAGAGACTGGACGGGCTCAGTTAAGACCTTCGTCAGGGAAAATACCAGGCTAGGACATGACTATCCACTGTAAACGGCTTTTTAGTTTAAAAAAAATTAATTTCAGGCCATCCTCTGTGGTTACTTTAGGTCTCTGAGTTTGCAAGGCTGCCATGCAGGCCTTCCCTGAGCTAGTCAAGTTAGCATGTAGCCCCTTTTTGTTCGTGTTTATGATTTCTATTTTAGGAGAGTCTGATTTCAGTCCAGATTTAACCTGCTTGGGTAATGTAAAACAAAAGAGGTTTTTCTGATTACAAATTACTTACTTGCTTTTTTAAAAAATATATAATTTTTTTTTATTTATTTCAGAGGGGAAGGGAGAGGGAGAGATAGAAACATCAATGATGATAGAGTATCAGTGATTGGCTGCCTCCTGCACACCTACTGAGGATCAAGCCTGCAACCCGGGCATGTGCCCTTGACTGAAATCGAACCCCTGCCTTTCATTCCACAGGCCAATGCTCTAATCATTGAGCCAAACCGGCTAGGGCACAAACTACTTGCTCTAATAGTTTACTTAATAAATAGTAATCAAAGGCCCACAAGACTTTGTATTAGACCTCAGAGTGCAATGGGGGAAGAAAGAAAGACCATCATCCCTGTCCTCATGGCAGTCTAGAGCAGAGGTCACAAATCCAATATCCTATCATGTGTTTGTTTGTTTTTTACAGTAAAAACAAACAAAAGTTTCAGAAATCCTACTTAATGTTAGTATTTGTTTAGCAATTAAGGATCTGATTTTATTGTTTTCTTTTTAGGTCAGGAGCCTACCCTAGACCAGACCCAATTTATCACAGAAACTAGTTCTAATTTCTGTTTCTTAGTTAGTCAGCTCTTCCTTTCTACTGCAAGTTTACTTTATAGGATGAACCTAGAAACATTCCACATGAGAATGTCCTAACCAGTGTCTTTCCAAAGGCAATCTCACCAAACTATAAAGCTTTCTAATCAGAGGTTCTTGCTTAAAAGCAGTGACACCACCAAAAAATAAAAATAAAATCTGCTCAGAGTAGGGAACCTTCTGTCCTGGCCTTGTGGGGGGCCTGCCTGTGGGCTACCACCTGACAGCATGCGAAACTTTGCCTGGTTTGGCCAAGGCCAGCGATTGACATTTGGGGAGCTGTTCACCTAGTGAAGTGGAGTTATCAAAAGGTGGAAGGAGACCTGTCAGCCTCCTTTCCCTTTTCCCCTTAATCTTCTTGTCCCTGAAAGTAATCATCCTGTTTTACTCAACTGGGCCAAGACAAGTTCTCTGGGGCTAAACCTGGGAGCCATTCCTGGAAGGGGCTCCTATCACCAGCACCCAGAGGACCTGTTTGCTGGGGGTAGAGGCCAGGATACGGGAGAAAGCATGGCCTCCCTCCATCAAGCCAGCCTCTTACAGGCCTGCCCAAACATCTCCCTCCTGTTGAAGATATGAAACATGAATCTGTTATAAAGGTAGATAGTTAAATGCAAGTCTGATAGGTTCTGTAAATAAATAACGTGCCAATCTGCATGTGTATCAGTGTGGTGGGGCTCTGCTGTATTGTATGTTTGTCAGATCTGTATCCTAAATTTCTTCCATACTTCTAAATTCATCATCAAACCATGTTCTGTGTAGGCAGTACAGTTTCTGTGTTTAAAAGACAACTGAAAAGTGACTATTGCTGGTAGACAAGAAATGGGACTGAGTAATTTTAAGAGTATTCATTATTCTTTTTTGAAAGTCAGGGAGCCACTAGCTTTGACATTGAGATTAATAAAGAGATGTGAGTTTTGTTTTCTCCTTTGTTTAGATTCCTTGACTAAAACTTTCACTTCACTGAATTTGAGTTTGGGAACATTTTTCTTTCTTTGTGGCTGGTAGTTTTGTCAGAGTACTTGTACCTTATGTCAGAGTGTAGACTGGCATGCTCTGGAGTGTCAGGATACTTAACTGGGGACATGTTGGGGAGTTTGTGGATATTATTCAGAGGATCCAAGAATTAGGGAACATTATCTTTATTTTTCTAAAAGCTAGATTTTGAAATTCAATTTCTAAAGGTAACAAAGACACAGAGAGCCAATGCTAATACCAGTCAGACATTTTTATAACATGCTCTTGTTTTTGGAGACATGTCAAAATATTACTTACTAGTAGCCTGTTTCAGGAAGATTCCTTCAAGAATAGAGCTTCCTGAGCCAGAGCAAAGCAGAGAAGGGAGCATAACCCACCTTGGCTCCCGTCTCTGCTGCCTCAACTCCTGTCTCTGCCACCTCAGCTCCCTCCGGTGTCTGCCGCCTCGGCTCCCGTCTCTGCCACCTCAGCTCCCATCTCTGCCGCCTCGGATCCCTCCCGCCCCCCTGCTTCTCCCTCCCTTCTTCACCGTCTCTGCTGCCTCGGCTCTGTTCCCTTCTCCACCGCTTGGCTCCCTTCTGCAGCACATGGCTTCCTTCTTCGCTGTCCTGTGTTTGCAAATTAACCACCATCTTTGATGGGTTATTTTGTATACAGTCACTCTGATTGGCTGGTGGGTGTGGCTTGGCTGGTGGGCGTGGCTTATGTGTCTCAGTGTGGTGGTTAATTTGCATATTACTCTTTTATTAGAGTAGATGTTCATCACTATTTCTATTACAGATTTGTTTCTTAACACATTTTTTGCGGGAAATGAGTAAACTTGTCATATTGCTTTTTATACCAAAGTGCGGGAGACGAGTTTTTTCCAAAAACGATGAGTAGATATAGATTCCGTCAAATATGGAGGGCCTGGCATTTCAACAACAACGAAAACGTGCAAGACAACTCAGATAGACTTTGCAAAGTCAGACCATTATTGGATTTTTTTCTTCCCGTTACGACGCGATTTGGCGGGAAAATGCCCCATTACAAAGTGTTAACATTTTTATATCTATTTCAGAGTCATTGGCATTCTTTGTAATTCAGTGTACACAAACATTACTTAGAAGAATCTTATACTTTTCCTCATGTGTGTTCTCTCTGCCTGTGACACCTTTGTCTCTTTTGCAGCATCAGCCACTATGTGATTGTCATGTGCATGACCATAGTTCTGGTGTTTCTCAATGGCCTGGCCCAGCTGCTCACCACAAAGAAACTCATACTGAATGGCCAATCTAAAAGCCACCTCATATGATGTCACCGAAGCATCCTTCCGTATCTGGGTCCTGTTTCTCATTCTCCTTTGAAACTAAAAGCTTATCAAGAATTCAGAAGAAAGATGGGTTTTGATGTGTGGTACATTCTGCTCCTATGAAGAAAGTTACAAGTGGAATTCTGAACTTACAGGTTGTCTGGAATAAAGGAGCTTCCGTTTTCTTTAGTTTTGGCATGTGTTAACTTTAAATAGTGATTATGTCTGTGGAAAGCCCAGTAAAGCATTCTCCAGGTTCATGTTTTCCCTTGAGTGGCAACTCTTCTTTCTGACAGTTCAGAGCACCTGTAACCATCTGGTCCCCAACCTTATGGCTCCCCGTATCAGCAGAGGAGAAGCACTTCTGGGGAGGCCTCCCCATCACTTCCCGAACCAGTGCAAGAGCTGAACCTGATCGAAATCTCTAGGTGGCACCATCAGTATTTATCAAATCTCAGAACTGGGGGGGTAGGGGAGGCTGGGGGAAGGGCAGGGGGAAAAAGAGATATATGTACTAATCTTTGTAAAACTTCTAAACTAATAAAAGCGAAATAGTAAAATTAACCGTTTCTCTGAGACAGGGTAAGCCATGCTCACCAGCCAATCAGAGCGGCTGTATGCAAATTAGCCCAGCCAACATGGCTGCCGCCACTCATGGACCTGAGTAAACGTTTAGGCAGCGTCCCTTGCAGCAGGAGCGAAAGCGATACTGTTTTCGGCCCTTGGCGGGCAGGCTCCGAAACATGTTTCAATAATGTAACAATCATAGAATCCTCAGGAGCTGAAGGGAACAGCAGCCTGGCCTGCCTTACTAAGAGTAACAAAGTCTCATTATAGACGCTGCGCTGCGAGGTG
>PVJC01047798.1:0-12777 GCA_004026665.1 Murina feae
GAGTGTCCACCCCAGGTGATTGGGGAGGCTGAATCACTGGACCCTATAGGACACCTAGTGCAGAAACCACTCCATCAATGCAGCCAAAATGCAGAGACAAAGAAACAGGTCACAAATGACAGAAATGGAGGAAAGCAAACTACTGGATATAGAGTTCAGAACTACGCTTTTAAGGTTTTTCAAGAATTTTCTAGAATCCGCCAGTAAACTTAGTAATATTATACAAAGACCCATCACCAGACTAGAGGTTTGCAATAATCAAGTGAAAGATTTGAAACATGAAAAAGCAAAAAGCACCCAACTGGAAGAGAAAAAAGAAAAAAGAATCCAGAAGTGTGAATCCAGAAGTGTAAGGAGCATCTGGGACAACTTTAAGCATACCAACATCAGAATTATAGGGGTGCCAGAATAAGAGAGAGCAAGATATTGAAAACATATTTGAAGAAATAATGACAGAAAACTTCCCCTACCTGGTGAAAGAAATAGACTTACAAGTCCAGGAAGTGCAGAGGACACCAATCAAAAGGAACCCAAGGAGGACCACACCAAGACACATCATAATTAAAATGCTAAGGGCAAAGGACAAAGAGAGAATATTAAAAGTGGCAAGAGAAAAGCAGTTAGTTACCTAATAGGGAGTACCCATATAACTGTCAGCTGATTTCTCAACAGAAACCATGTAGGCCAGAAGGGACTGGCAAGAAATATTCAAAGTGATGAATAGCAGGAACCTACAACCAAGATTACTCTACCCAGCAAGGCTATCATGTAAAATTGATGGTCAGATAAAGAGCTTCACAGACAAGAAAAAGCTAAAGAAGTACATCACTACCAAACCAGGATTATTTGAAATGCTGAAGGGCATTCTTCAAGAAGAGGAGGAAGAAGAAAAAGGTAAATTTAAAAAGTATGCACAACAAAGTGACAACAAATACATATCTATCAACAAGTGTATATAACAAGTCAATAGAAATATCTGATGAACAGAATAAACTGGTGAATAAAATATAAGTAAGGGCATATAAAGGGAATGGACTGATATTTCTCAGGGGGAAGGGGACATGAGGGGTATGGGAAGAGACTGGACAAAAATCTTACATCTATGGATGAAGACAATGGGGGGGGGTAAGGCCACGGGGCGAGGGGGGGAACTAGATGGAGGGGAGCTATGGGGTTTAAAAAAAAAAGGAACATCTGTAATAATCTGAACAATAAAGAATATTTTAAAAAAAGAATTAGACAAATAAAATATCAAGTAATTAGAGAACTTAGTAAATACCGAATTAGTATGAAATTATCCAAATAAAATATTTCTAAAATGTAAAAAAAAAAAAAAGTTGGGGGTCTTCTTATACGCTGGGTGTCGGCTTATAAGGCGGGTGCTGAAACTTCTGAGCCGGACTGGAAAATCTGCGGTCCCTGCATCCGGTTGGGGGAGCTCAAAAACGGCCACACTCCATTCATTTCAATGGAGCCGTACAGAGACTGCAACTGTCTCCAGTAGACTCTTTTTTGTGCCGCATACGGTCTCCATCCAGACTTTTTAACCCAGGAAAATCTTCTGAAAAGTTGGGGGTCATCTTATATGCCCAGTCATCTTATACGCCAGAAAATATGGTACTTTTGTTCCACTTATTTTTCTTTAAAAGATTCATGTTGTTTTTTTAAAATATATTTTTATTGATTTCTGAGAGGACAGAGAGGGATAGAAACATCACTGATGAGAGAGAATTATTGATCAGCTGCCTCCTTCACGCCCCTCTACTGGGGATGGAGCCCACAACCCGGGCATGTGCTCTTGACTGGAATCTAATCTGGAACCCTTCAGTCCACAGGACGACATTCTGTCCACTGAGCCAAACCAGCGAGGACTGTCTCACTAATTTTTATGTATTCAACTAAAGGCCCGGTGCATGAAAATTCATGCACTAGAGTGGGGGAGGTGGTTTCCTCAGCTTGGCCTGCCCCTCTCACAGTCCAGAAGCCCTCAGGGGCAGGAGGCAACCCAGCGATCAGGGGAAGATGATGTCCTATCACACATCTGCTGCTGCCACTGCCAGCAGCGCAAGCCTCGGTTGGCACGGGTTACCTGCACCTTGGGCCAGCTCTGGGCGGCCACCATGCAAGGCTTGCCTGTGCCTCGGGCTGGCCCTGGGCATCTGGGGGGCTGAGGGGACTGGGGAACTCTGAAGACAGGCACCTGCCATCACAGCAGGGCTGAGGGGACTGGTTGCTGCCATCTTGTGGCTGTGGGAGCCACCATCTTTGAGATTGTGGCAATAAATTTGCATATTCCCTCCTTATTGGCTGTGGGCACTGCCATCTTTGAGGGTGGGACAGTCAATTAGCATATTCCCTGTATTGGCTGTGGGCACCACCATCTTTATGACAGCATGAAGGTCAATTAGCATATTCCCTCTTTATTAGATAGGATTGGTTGCCCCCCATGTAAGTGATCTGACTAAAGATCAAACCATAACCATGGCTTATTGGACAACTCTAACCAATGAAGTATCTGGCCAGGAACTTCCAATGTGCTTTCTTTTTTAAGAATAAATCCTTTTAGATTTGAATTATAAATATTTTAGAAAAACCATTTTACATTTTTAAAAAATATTTTTTTATTTTAGAGAAGAAGGAAGAATGACAAAAAGAGAAATATCAATTGCAAGAAAGAATCATTGCACACTCCATACTGGGGATCAGCCCACAACCTAGGCATGTGCCTGACTGGGAATTGAACCCTGATCTGGTTCATAGGTCTAAGTTCAACCACTGAGCTATACCAGGTGAAGCCATTTGACATTTCTTGAACTGAATGCCAGTGCACCATTTCATTTATAGGTAAAACTCAGCATTATTTGGAATTAAGGTATGAGAGGTTTTTTTAAAAAGTGGAAAACCATCTTTTTTTCTTTAAACATCCAAGGAGTCATTTTTTTCCTAGTTGTTATCAAGCTAGGCAAATGTTAGCTTTCAAGATGGTTTTGTGCGAAAATTAGAAGCAACTGGGGAAATGTTTTGAATAAAACCACTAAGACCACTTGAACCTGAAAACTAGTCAGAACTTCTGATTTGTTGTCATGCTGCCCTTACAGTGCTACAAGTATTGATGAAAAGCCCATATCAAAACTTGTGATAATAATAGTGGCTAAGCATTACCAATCAGGATGGCTATAATTAAAAAAAAAGTGTTGGCATTCCTGATGGCATTGGGAATGTAAAATAGTGCAGCCACTGTGGAAAACTGACAGTTTCTCAAAAGATTAAACAGAATTTCCATATGACCCAGCACTTGCGCTCTGAGATGTATATTCAAAGTAATTGAAAGGAAGCACTGGAATAGATACTTGTAAGTTCATGTCATAACATTATTCACAATAGCTGAAAGGTAGAAGCAACCTAAGTGTCCATGGACAGATGAATAAAAAAAACTTAATGTACATTATTCAGCCTTAAAAAGGAATGAAATTTTGATATATGCTGCAATATGGATGGCCCTTGATAACATTATGCTTACTGAAATAAGCCAGACATAGAAAGACAAGTGTGTGATTTCACTTATATGAGATACCTTGAATAGGTGGATTCATAGAGACAGAAGGTAGAATACCAGGAGCAGGGGGAACATGGGAAGGGGGAGTTATTGTTTAATGGGTATAGTTTCTGTTGAGGGTGATAAAAAAGTTTTGGGTATGGATAGTGGTGATGGTTACCCATCATTGTGAATGTTTTTAATACTACTGAATTGTATACATATGAATTTAAAAAATATATATGTTTTTATTACCCTACCTGATTTAGCTCAGTGGATGGAGCATCAGCTTGCAAACTGAAGGGTCCTAGTTTGATTCGGTTAAGGGCACATGCCTGAGTTGTGGGCTTGGTTCCCAGTAGGGAGCGTGCGTGACGTGGTCAATCAATGATTCTCTCTCATCATTGATGTTTCTCTCTCTGCCTTCCACTCTGAAACTGATAAAAATATATCTTAAAAATGTTTTTATTGGTTTTATGTGTTTTCTGTTGTTAATCTTCACCCGAAAATATTTTTTCCATTGATTTTTTTTTTTTTTTAGAGAGATTGGAAGGGAAGGGGGGGAGACAGAGAGAGAAACATCAATGTGAGAGACACTTTGATTGGTTGTCTCTTGGACTCACCCCAACTGGGGATTGAACCTGCAACCAAGGTATGTGCCCTTGACTGGAATCAAATCCAAGACCCTTCAGTCCAAGGGCCAACGCTCTAATCACTGTGGTTGGGATATACTTAAGAATTTTAAAAATGATAAATATTATATGTTTTATATGTTTTTATTGACTTCAGAGAGGAAAGGAGAGGGAGAGAGAGATAGAAATAGCAATGATGAGAGAGAATCATTGATTGGTTTCCTCCTGCGCTCTCCCCACTGGGGATGGAGCCTGTGACCCTGGCACATGCTCTGACTGGGACTACAACCTGTGACTTCCTGTTCCATAGGTCGACGCTAAACCACTGAAACACACCAGCTGGAGTGATGCATATTTTATCACACACACACAAAAAAAGGCTCTTATTCTGAGCAGTTTACAGGTTTTAATTCATTTAGTGACTAACGCAGCTGGTGAAGCAAAGGAAAGAGAATAGGTGTTACTTCCACTTCTAGTTTGACTGCTGATCTCTTATATAATTATATAGATACATGATTATTGATGTATCTATTTAAAAAATTTGTTAGAATGTGAATTGTCATTTTTTAAACTCCTGAATATTTCACCTGTGAGATCCAGTTGAGATCTATTCTGTAGGTGTAAAGAGTTTTCTATGTAGGACAAAGCACTGAATCTGAGGATGAAAAAGAACCCATATGTATAGCATCTCTGGGAATTACTTGAAATATTGTTGATCTAGAGCAGTGGTTCTCAAAGTGCAGTCTCCACACAAACAACAGCAACAGGAGCATGCCCGGAAGCTTGTTAAAAACGCAGATATCGCCCTAACCAGTTTGGCTCTGTGGACTGAAGGGTCCCAGTTTCGATTCCGGCCAAGGACATGTACCTTGGTTGCGGGCACATCCCCAGTAGGAGGTGTGCAGGAGGCAGCTGATCGATGTTTCTCTCCCATCAATGTTTCTAACTCTCTGTCCCTCTCCCTTCCTCTCTGTAAAAAGTCAATAAAATATATTAAAACACACACACACACACAAAACACACAAATGCAGATATCCAAGTTCCTTCCCAGGCCTACTGAATTAGAAACTCTAGGGTTGAGGTCCAATAATCTGTGTTTTAACAAGCCTCCAAATGCATGTTCAAGTTTGAGAACTAGCGAACCAGAGAATAACTAGGGTAGGAGGTTGTGTTTTTCAGGGAACCATCTAGAAGTGAGTTTAGACATTCAGGTTTATTTCAGGAAGGGAAGGCCTGGCTTTACAAATTGGCGTGAGAATTCTAGGTATAGAGCTAGTCAGAAATGGGTGAAGATTCCAGGAATCTTATGATTCTGGGTTAGAATTGTGTTGTCTCAGAGTTCGTAAACACTAGCATTTACCATGTTTTTTCTCATTCAAAGAGAGAACAGAGCCTCTGTCCACTTGAGAAGTAGAAATGGAACCAGGATATTAGCATGGTTGAAAACAGGATATTGAGACACCTTGTGTCTACTTCAGATGGCATTCTCTAGAGAGATGCTTGGCTTCCAAGGGAATATTGAATGAAAGGAGGCAGGCTGTTCTGACTCGGCTAGGAAAAACTGCCAACTTTGACAAGTCTATTTCATAGGGAAGCTAGTGTTACTCCAGTGTCAGTTGCCCTGAGAATCTGGACTTGGGAATTACCAGATACTAGGAGTTATCTGATTTTACTATCTAGGTCCTGACAGGGAACTGAACCCAATTCTAATTGGAACTGAAAGTGGAGCACTGCTGTGAGGATGACTAGATTACATTCAGGTAGGTCTGCAAATCTAGTTCTATATAATAAAGAGGCAATATGCAAATTAATCTTCACACACTCACAAGATGGCTGCCTACAACCAGGCCAGCAGGGGAGTTAGTGAGGGACGTCCAAATGACTGAATAAGCAGGCTATGTGGGGCAACCAGGCTGGCAGGCTAGCAGGCGACCAGGCCAGCGAGGGGGTACTAAAGGGTGACCAGGCCAGCAGCAGGGGGCAGCTAGGGACAATCAGGCCAGCACACAGAGGCAGTGAGGGGCAATCCGTTTGGTAGGGAGGCAGTTAGGGGTGACCAGGCAGGCAGACAGGAGGCAACCTAAACTGGCAGTCGGATATCCCCCAAGAGGTCCCGAATTGGAGAGGGTGTAGACTGGGTTGAGGGGACCCCCCCCCCATGCATGAATTTTGTGCACAGGGCCTCTAATACATATATATATGAAAGGCTAATACACTAAGTGTCTGACTAACTGCTGATCGGTTGCTATGATGTGTACTGACCACCGGGGGCAGACACTCAACACAGGAATTGCCATGACCCGCACTGGCACCAGGGACCTGGTGCCCACAAAGCAACACTCACCTTCCCCCAAGTGGGACACAGGCCCTGCCACCACCCCTGATTGACAGCCCATCAAATTGTAGCCAAGGCTGCTGAGACATCATGGTGCAAAATGTGGCCCACAGCCCAGCCCAGAAATGATTGCTGTGGGTGCCAGGTAATGACATCATGTAGCAACACCCAGCTTCCTCTCCCTAGCAACCACTAGCCTCCTTAGAGTTTCTTCAGCCCAGGAACACAACTTGCTTTACAGCCAGTTGCAAACATTTCACACTTTAATCAAATGTCTGTAAAGTGTTTTCCCGTGCCTCATCTCATTTGATCCTTATAGAAGTCTTGGTGTAGGTAGATAGGAGACTTGATGGAATCCTATTTTCTTTTCATTAGTTAGAAAACGGGGATTTAGAAAGTTTAGAAACTTGATCCTACTGAAAAGAAGTGGTGGAACTTGAAAATGACTTCAGGTTTTCTTACTGCACAGAACATAGTCAAACACTGCTGCAGTTAAATATTTTACCCTTTGTTCTCCCTGTGTGATCTACAATAATAATCTGCTTTGTGTTGATATTTACTGCTGTGTTGCTGACGGTTACCTGAAAGAGAAGTTGGGGTGCTTCACTGGGCTGGAAAAGTTTACATCAGAAAGCAGGTCTAATTAAGCAAGTTTATTCTATACATATAAAAGGCTAAGCTTACTTCTGCAGGCACGATACATATAAAGCTCTCACTGGCGCCAATCGCATGCATGTGTTTCCATCTGTCATTGTTAATCGTAAATTTGGTTGACACTTCTATTATAGAGAAAGGGTGAATAGCGATATTAAAATATTTCTTCTAATTAATTTCCTTTCATTGTGCATGAATCCGTGCACCAGGCCACTAGTCCTATATAATAAAAGGCTAATATGCAAATTGTCCCCTTGGGAGTTCAACTGCTCTTTAAGATGTGTACTGACCACCCGGGGTGGGGGCGAGGGGAGCATGGAATGAAGGAAGGCCCCAGCTGCTGGCACCTGGGAGCTGGGGGAAAGAAGGACCTGATCATTGGCCAGGCCTAGAGACCCTACCCATACACAAATTTTGTGCACCTGGCTTCTAGTAGTATGATAAGCTGATGTGCTTGAACTGTTTTATGAGCGTGAATAGGTTTAGCTCTAAGCATATCTGATTTTGAAATAGCTGAGGTCTGAGATGACTAACATTGGCTTATTGAAGTCTCCTGACCAGCTGTATCCTTCTGAAGGCATAATGGAGCTGTGGATTATGGAGACATTTAGGGAAAGTCCCAGTTTCTTTTCTTTCTTTTTTTTGTTGTTGCTATTTTTTAATTAAAAAACAACATACAACCTCCTCCCCTCCCCTCCCCCCCCAAAAACTCTTCACCTAGATTTTTAACTTCTTAAGGGCCAAGACCAACCATATTTCCTATACATGCTCCATAAGTATATCCCCCTAACATACTCACTAAGGATCTTTTGATAGCTGTGTCATCTCTGTGATGTCAGTGTATGTGGGAAGGATGGGTGTTGGTTTCAGACATACATGGGTTTCAATTCTAGCTCTATACTAGCTGGGTAATTTCAGTTTCCTCATCTGTAAAATGCAGCTGGTCCCAAGGGGAGAAGGATCCTCAAACTTGCCTTGAAGACTATTTGAGCTTCACGCCGGGCCCCAGCAGGACACCAGAGACTCCCCAGCAGAAAGGGTCTTTCAGTAAAATAAAGGGACTAGGTCCACTGATGCCAGAACCACGTCCTCTGCACTCAGTGCCACTCACTCCCAATGTCCAGACTCACTTGTAAATAACTGCGCCGGGAGCTAGGGGCGGGTAGAAGGCGGGGGGGGGGGGGGGGGGGGGGGGGGGGGGGGGGGGGGGGGGGGGGGGGGGGGGGGGGGGGGGGGAGGAGTGCACCTTAAGATGGGACGAAGGCCAGCTAACCTTCCCCTCCCGCTCCCCTATCCCCACTCCGGGGTCCTAGCCTCTCCCTCGCCTCCACCCTCTGTCACGGGTGCCCAACCCAATGGGGGAAAGCGAAGAAGTAAGTGCCTGTGATTTCGACCTCGTACTTCCAGCCTCCGCGCCGGCTTCCCTCACGTGCAGAGTTCCTCCTGCAGCCTCCTGGGAGGGGAATCAGGCATCCCTGGCGGCGCGGTTCCGCCTCTGGCCCTCAAAGGCCGCTTCCCTCGCAGCACTGTGGGCGGTCCAATGCGCTAGGTAGCAGCCGGCGCAGTATCTCCGAGTTAGGAAGGGGAAGGCAGCTCTTAACCTGGAGGCGAAAGCCCGGGCGGTGCCATGTTTCCGTACTGAGAAGCAGGAGTATAGCTTCCAGTTTCTTGACTATGTAACAAAGACTCGGGATTCAGTTACCTAGGGCACAAGTTGTGGGGCTCAGTCTCTGGGAGACAGCAGGGGCACAGTTAAATTTGGTGTAGATTGGATTAGCAACAGCAGGTCTGATCTGCAGACCAGGGCCAGATTAGCAACAGGTCTGACATGCCTAGTCTTAAGAGTTTTGGACTAGAAGTCGTTAAGTCATTCCTGTCAGATCCTCTTGACATTAGTAAAATTGAATTTGAGCCCCACCTGCATGGTGTAATGATTGAGCATCAACCTATGAACCAGAAGGTCACGGTTGGATTCCTGGTTAGGGCACATGCTTGGTTTTCGGCTAGATTCCTAGTGTGGGGTGCGCAGGAGGCAACCCATCATCATTCTCTCATTCATGTTTCTATTTCTCCCTCTCCTTTCCTCTCTGAAATAAATTTTAAAAATATTTTTAAAAGATGGAATTTGAGGAGTGTGAGGGGGAAAGGAGGAGGGGAGATAAAGATGGGGGGTGTTGTTAAGTTATTAGGGAATGGAAGCAAGTGTCTGGTAGCTTCAATTGTGTAAGTGAAAGGAATATAGAACTAGGAAGGAGGAGCTGGTTACTATGTTTCCAAAGCTAACTCACCTTCTGATAACTCTCTGGGGCTCCTTCCACTTCACCCCTTCCCCTCTACATTTTCCTTTCCTCTCTCCTAACCTTCAGATGCCATTCTTTTGTCTCTGCAACTTGTTTCTTGAGTGTATTTCTTCTACCACTCACTTCTACCTCTGAGACTTACTTTATTTTTTAATATATATATATATATATTTATTTACCTCTGTGACTTCCTAAATAAACTTTCTCTTATACTAGTAGTCCAGTGGGGAAGGGGAAGCTTCTCACCTCCTGATCTTTTCCTGGACTGATTCTAATTTACCAGTGACCTTCTGAAAGTTTAGTACTTATAACTGAAAACAGTATTACAAATGAAGTCTGATAGGCCTCCTTGTTTTGGACATTGGCTTCTGTAATGTGCTCCAAATGCACAATAATTTTGGCAGTTTTAGCCAACCATTGACTCACATTCAGGTCAACTAAGAGCCTTAACTTTTTCCTTATGTGCTTCTGTTAAATTTCATCTAGTGATTCTAAAATTGATTTTATTGCACTTATCCTTCTTAAACGTCATTTTGTTAGATTTAATGTTTATTACCATTTGCTGAGCTTTATCATGTGCCAGGAACTTTACAAATGCTACCTTTTCTCCCCTCTTAAAACATTTCTATGGGGTATTACTGCCATTTTATGGATGTAGACATTAAGGCTCAACAAAGTTAAGTAACTTGCTTGCATTCTAAACAGTAACTGATGGAACCTGGTATTCAAGCTATTGTCTAATTCCAGCAAGAAAGCCCACCATTTTATAAAGCTAGGTTGAAAGGGTTAAAAAGGAAGGAGAGGAAAAAAGGTCACCTTTTTATTTTATTTATTTATTTTTAAAATATATATATATATTATTGATTTTTTTTACAGAGAGGAAGGGAGAGAGATAGAGAATTAGAAACATCGATGAGAGAGAAACATTGATCTGCTACCTCTGGAACACCTCCTACTAGGGATGTGCCCGCAACTAAGGCACATGCCCTTGACCAGAATTGAACCTGGGACCCTTCAGTCCGCAGGCTGACGCTCTAGCCACTGAGCCAAACCGGCTAGGGCTATAATTTTAAAAATATATGTTATGGATTTTAGAGAGGAAAGGAGAGGGAGATAGAAACATCAGTGATGAGAGAGAATCATTGGTTGGCTGCCTCCTGCATGCCCCCTACTGGGGATCGAGCCTGCAACGCAGGCATGTGCACTTGGTGGGAATAGAACCTGGGACCCTTCAGTCCGCAGGCCGATGCTCTATCCATTGAGCCGAACCAGTTAGGGCAAGACCACCTTTTTTAAATTTTATTTTTAAAATATATTTATTGATTTTTTACAGAAAGGAGGGCAGAGGAGTAGAGAGTTAGAAACATTGATGGGAGAGAAACACCGATCAGCTGCCTCCTGCACACCTCCTACTGGGGATGTGCCGCAACCAAGGTACATGCCTCTGACCGGAATTGAACCTGGGATCTTTCAGTTTGCAGGCTGATGCTCTGTCCACTGAGGCAAACCGGCTAGGGCAAGACCACCTTTTAAAAAAAGAATCCATTGGTCAGGGCTAGGTGTGTATTTATGTGAAAGAAAGACTAGTTAGGCATTTTACCCAGGATTCATGTCAAGGTTTCCAGGGACTGGGAAGTTTTGTAGTCTTAGTAGATGCCTCTTAAGGCTTTAACAGCTTGCTCACCCTTAAAGCTCAACAGCAGATGTTCACCAGGCTCCCTTGGTGCTCTTGGGACTGTCAGGTTTTGCAGGTTGGGATGTTTAAGCTGGGTTGGACTAATTAGGGGCTGTACTATTTTGAGCTTCAGTTCTTGTTTTCCATAAGCTTGATCTTCTCCTCTTCAAGCTGAAGAAGTAGGTGTTGATCTAGACGGTCTTTACAAAGCCCGTTTTGTTCTCCTTAGCTTTATTAATAGGCCTTGGCTCATTCTGGGCTCTGTCTTTTCTGGCTCTTTTTCTTTAAGTCAGAACCACTATTCTATATTGTCTTTCTTAATGTGGTCTCTTCTTTTGTACATGTGTATGTTTGTGTTTTTTGGTGTTTGTTTTTTTTAACATTTATCTCTTTGAAGAATGCTGAGCAGCCATATTAGTCTGTAGTTTGTTCCCTTTAAAATTTGAATTGGTATAATTTATAATTAATTATCTATTTGATTGTCACAATTTCACTTGTGAGGATGTCTTTTAAAAACAGCATCTGTCTTCACATAGTTAAGATTTTAAGTTTTTATTTTTTTTTTAGGTGTGTTGTTGTTTTATTTATTTATTTTAAATAAATCTTTATTGTTCAGATTGTTACAGATGTTTCTTTTTTTTAACCCCCATAGTTCCCTCTACCTGGTTCCCCCCCACCCCGTGCCCTTACCACCACCACTGTCTTCATCCATAGAAGTAAGATTTTTGTCCAGTCTCTTTCCATAACCCTCACACCCCCTTTGCCCTGAGAATTATCAGTCCATTCCCTTTCTATGCCCTTACTTCTATTCTATTCACCAGTATATTCTGTTCATCAGATATTTCTATTGATTTAATTGTTATATTCACTTGTTGATAGATATGTATTTGTTGTCACTTTGTTGTTCATAATTTTCATTTTTACCTTTTTCTTCTTCTTCCTCTTCTTAAAGAATGCCCTTCAGCATTTCAAATAATTCTGGTTTGGTGATGATGAACTCCTTTAGCTTGTTCTTGTCTGTGAAGCTCGTTATCTGACCATCAATTTTACATGATAGCCTTGCTGGGTAGAGTAGTCTTGGTTGTAAGTTCTTGCTATTCATCACTTTGAATATTTCTTGCCAGTCCCTTCTGGCCTGCATGGTTTCTGTTGAGAAATCAGCTTACAGTCGTATGGGTACTCCCTTGTAGGTAACTAACTGCTTTTCTCTTGCTGCTTTTAAGATTCTCTTCTTGTCTTTTGCCCTTGGTGTTTTAATTATGATGTGTCTTGGTGTGGTCTTCCTTGGATTCCTTTTGTTTGGGTTTCTCTATGCTTCCTGGATTTGTAAGTCTACTTCTTTCACCAGGTGGGGGAAATTTTCTGTCATTATGTCTTCAAATAAGCTTTCAGTATCTTGCTCCCTCTCTTCTTCTGGCACCCCTATAATTCTGATGTTGGTATTCTTTTTTTTAATTTATCTTTATTGTTCAGATTATTACAGTTGTTCCTCTTTTTTCCCCCATAGCTCCCCTCCTCCCAATTCCCACCCCAACCTCTGACCTTGCCCCCCCCATTATCCTCATCCATAGGTGTACAATTATTGTCCAGTCTCTTCACGCATCCCCAACACCCTTAACCCCCGAAAATTGTCAGTCCACTCCCTT
>PVJC01047799.1:0-12774 GCA_004026665.1 Murina feae
AAGAACCAATGTCATCAGAACTATAATTATCCTATGTAATTAATGGCAGACATTAAAACATGCGGGCACACTTTCTATCCATGTTTGACATAGAACCAAAAGAGCTTTTTACTTGGAGTGAGAAGATATGAGTGCTAATCTTGGCTCTTTGAATTACTATCCATATAACCTTGGGGAAATCACTTAGTCTTCTTAAGTTTATCCACTGAATTTAGCAAACAATAATGATTAATAATGATTTGTAGTGATGATATGAGTATTAAATAATAGAGATGGAAATATTTACCTAAGTTCTTTCACATAGTGGTTGCTTTATAAAGTTCAGATAATCTAATCTAATTAGCATTGTATTCGTGAGAGTTTAAAGACAGGAGTTAGTACTCAAGTTCTATTCAGTCACGCACAGTCTTTTGTCCATAATGTCTATGGGGCAATGGAGCCTGCCACCATTCCTCTTGAAAAAACAGCTTAAGGAGAAAAAAAATCAATGATCATAATCTGCCCAAGGATACATAGCAGCTAATCTCTTAACCCTTCAGTGTGGGAAACCATCCAATACCAACAACATTCACATTTTTAGATAAGCTGCGGAACAAAATACATTTTATCAAAAGTTTGGCTGAGGTTTTTCTGTAACAGACTATCTCCAAGAAATGTCTGTGCTTACAAAAACTTTCTACAGAGAGGAAACAGAAATTGTCCCCCCGCATCCATTCACTTCTATCCCTTTCGGCGTTTTGTGAGTCTGGCCTCTGGATTGAGTTATGACATTGGGGACAGCAAAATTGCACACAAAGAACTGGGTTTTGTGGGTTCGTTAAGGACCAGAAGAATTGAGTTCAGGATAATAGGAGTCTGAGGAAGATATGGGGAAAATATGGTGGGATAGGACGTGTTTCTGTCTTAACTACAATAGTGTTCAAGCCATGCTATTCGATGCAGAGGTATAAATAGAAGAGAGGGAAACAGAAACAACCTAATATTAAAATTAATTTCCCATCCGAAGCATCTTTATCATCCTCAGGTACCAACCCTTATACATGGCTCATCTGATCCTACCAAAGACTTCTACTCTCTCTTTGGCTGGTGCCCTAGCTCATGTCTCTATGAGTGAAGGTTTGGGTAACTGTATGTATCCCAAACCCATATAGATATAGATATGTTTATATATGTATGTATGTGTGTGTATGTATATATATACATGTATATATCACATACTGTATACATAGTATGTATATTATATATAGGTTAAGTATATTGTACTTATTTTCTCTTTTGAGCTTAATGAGTTCTATGAAATAGGTGATATGAAATAGGTGATTTTATTCCAATTTGATAAATTAGAAAAGAAGTTCAATACTATGAATTATGAATAAATTCACGGAAATAATTAGCAATAAAACCAGTAGTTGAGCAAAACCAACTATGTCAGACCCTAAAAGGTTTATGTAGAAACTTCAGTGCTTTAGTCCTGGGAGTAAGTCTTAGCAGCCAGAATGTGTTTATTTTTACCTCAGGTGTGTTCTGAGCTGACCAAGTACATATTCATACCTGAGTCAGTGAAACTTATCTTCTGACACACCCGAGGCTAAGGAGTATGCCCTTAAACTGAAAAGGCAGTATTATGTATTGGTTAAAGGCATGAGGAGCAGCAGAATGATGTAATTAAGATGTCTTTTCTACCACAGTAGCACTGTGTTCTTATACAAGTAACTCTGTACATCTCAGTTGCCTTGTCTCCGAAACAGGTAAGGAGTGGGATGTGTACCCTCTCTATTTGCCCTGGAGTAGCCAGCAGCCTTTCAGATGGCCCAGAATGATCTTTGTCTCAGGGTGTTCAATTGGGTGTAATCCCCTCCCTTGAGTGTAGGCTGGACTTAGTGATTTACTTTTAGCAAAGTTATGAGATGTCACTCTGAGATCAGTGCACAAAGACCATTGCTTCCATCTCAAGAGCTCTCTTCATTCTCTTGCTAGTTCACTATTCTAAAGGAAACCAAGTGTCAAGCTGTGAGCTCCCCTATGGAGAGGACCTTGGAGAGAGGAAGCGAAGTCTACAGACAACAGCCAGTAGGGATCTGAGACCAGCCAACACCCATGTGAGTTCTCTTGGGAGCAAATCTGCCCCAAGTCGTTTCCTTGAGTGTAGCCTTGGGAGAGACCCTGGGCTGACATCTTGACTACAACCTTTTGAGAAATCCTGGGATGTCAGTTGTGTCAGGATTTCTGCCCCCGTCCCATGCTGATTAATAATGAAGGTGTGTGAGTTAAAGCCATTTCATTGGGGATCATTTGTTACACAGCAATAGATGACAGATACACCTGGGCATAAAAAAGAATAAAGTATATGAAGCATTTGGTCCAATGTGACTAACACCTCCAAAAATACAGGTTTAGTCATTTTAAAAATTATGGAGGAAATAGTAGAGAAGGAGGTAGATATGGATGCTGAAAGGCAACCTTTTTCTACATCAAAACATTTCCTACAGCTCACCGTGACATTAGGCAGCCATAGCTTTCCTTTTGACAGCTCACTACCTCAACACTGCCCCCATAATTGGGAAAAGGAAAATTGACTCAACAATAATTATAATAACAAATGGCAAATTCACTTGCGCTTTTGCCTATCATTCAGATGTCACATTTGTCACTGGCTTCTAGATATTGATGTGACCAGTGTCTTAGATCAATGGGCAGATGACGAGAATATGAATGATCATAACCACAAATGTCAACTTGATCCCTCTAAATGCACTCAGTGTCCTGGAGATAACCCGAAAGGTCACATCAATAGTTGCCACCTGCTGTGTCTCTGGCTGCAAACACTATCAGACAACGTAGCGTTTCTGGAGCAGGGAAAGAAGCTGAGTGCCATGGCAGCCTGACACTCCATAACGGATCAGGGCCCATCATCGCCCTGTGAAGCAACGGCAGCTCTCCTCTGTCTTTGAAAGACAAACCGCTGCAATCTCCCCGTGTTCCTGGGTCAGAAGGGTTGCCGTGCTCTTCCTCCCAGGTGAGGCCTGAGCTAACAAAGTACATATACAGGTTCAGGTGCGAGCTGACCAAGTATATAGTCCCTGAGGTCAAATAACAGGTGGTACTTTCTGTGTGGTACTTTCTGTGAGTGTTCCCAGCCACGCAACCTCCTGCCAACTACTGAAGGCAAAAGTGGAAGGTCGTGACCTCATACTATAGAATAGGGGAAAGCCTGAATTGCTGAAGGGTCTAGGTTTATAGCACACTTGACGAGAAATGCAGTTTAGTGCATTTTAATACTACACATAGTCACTCCAACTAATTGCCAAAATAGTTTGCTCCCTCTCGCTTTAATGAACGGATTAGCAGCACAAGCATCAGCATCACCATTTGCATAAGATTAATTTGCTAAAACCCCTTTAAAAAGGTGTTCAAAGGAGCTTAAAGGTACTCACTTCCTATTTGCATTATTAATTTGCTAAGTAAACCTTTATTTTTAAGGAGGGAAGGCAAAAGTGAATCATTAGTCCAGCAGCACAAAATCCTAAGAGAGTGAAGTCTAGATGAATATGTTTTACCCATACAAGCTGGTAAACATATGTCTATGAGGTTAGCACCCAGTAAGCTGAGAGTACAGATAATTTGTTAAGCATTGGGCCAACAACAGAAAGTAGATGAGCTTTGAAGCTGATTTGGCCTTCCCTTATAAGTGAAGTTTCATTATAATTGATTTCTACATGAGGATATTATGGGCAATAAGCTTGTAGAACTGTGTTGAAGAATATACCAAAAGGTCAAGTACAAAGTAGAAGAATACAAATATAAACCTGATCATATATAGTCTTTAACTAATATAGAAATTGTTTGCCTATACTCTTAAAAATTATGATTACATGGAATATTCGCTGTTTAAATGCTGACAGTACTCTCCAGATTTTCCTTAAATTCAAGGCAACACTAATTAATATGTTAATAGGGTTTGTAAAATGATATTCAATAAGCTAACTCTATAATTCATCTGAAAGAAAGAAGATATAAAAGAAAAACCAAGATTTTTTATTTTAAGTAGAAGACTTTGGGAGTAAGGACAGCAGCTCCTGCTACCAAATGTCAGAATATTTTTTTAAATCTTAGTAATTAAATCTTAGTAATAACAAACCATGGGATTGTTTCAGGAAAGAATGGGTCACTGAAACAGTGGAGAGAATTGAGACACAGACTCATGTATGCATGGAAATTACTTACAAAATAACTGGAAATTTAGATCATGTGGAAAGAATGGATCAACAAATTGTATTGGGAGATTAACTATCCATTTTCAACATAAAAAGTTAGATGACTAACTCACACAATTCACAAAAATAAATTACAGATAAATTAAAGCACTGACAATTAAAAATACAAGTGTTGGAAGGATTTAAAGAGCAGAATATACAGATAACTTTCTTAAGCAAGACATAAAATGTAACTGAATAAATTTGACCAAATCAAAACGTATAACCACTGTGTCAAAAGAAGTCATAGCAAAAGCCCAAACTTGGGGAAACATTATTTACAACATATACAGAATAAAGAGCAATAATATCCAATCTATGCAAAGAATTCTTATGAACCAATAAAAAAAAAAAAAAACTCAATAAAACCTACACTAACGACAGGCATGGGCAACTTACAGAAAATTCTATGTAAAATGTTCTCAGAGGCGGCTGGAGTAGGTGTTGCTCAATCATAGGAGTGAGCCTGTGTCGCTGGAATGCTAACTACACAGTGCATGAGTCTTCCTCATCTTTATGTCCCTAGCATGTAGCAAGGGGGCTAAGCATTCAGTGAGCACACCGCCGCTGCAGTGGCCAAAGTAATCTGTGTTCTTCATTTCCCTGTAAACGTGCTGACAGTTGCCTACTACACGTGATCTCCTTAAGGCATGGGCTGCTTATGCCTGAGTCCTTGACCCACCCAGCTGAGTCCAAGGCATATCCACAGTTGGCTGTGTCAGCTCCCAAACCTATGTTATGCCAAGTTGTACTTGATAGTTTAAAATAAGTTCATTAAATATTATGAAAACTAACTAAATATTTGTGAGGCTAAGAGCTCTTTCTAAGAAAAATTGATTAATTCTTTGGAAAACTTAATGAAGACGAGTCACTCAACATGTTGTGAAATAAAAGGGAGGGAAGATAACATAAAAAGATGGGTGAAATGACAAACATAGAGAAGCTTCCTGCACTCAGATTGTGTCACTCGTGTCTCTAAGTTTTTGTAGCATTTTAATGAGATATCTTGGGGAGGACATTATGGGTGTGATATATGCAGGAAAAATTACTTCTGAATAGTGGACTCACATCCAAAGAAAGGTGTAAAAATGGTAAAGTTCACTTGTTAGTACCCAGTTATAAATATTAACTATGTTTGAGATAGAATATTAGAAAAATAAAGTAATAAGAGTAAATGTTCATTGAATGACTTACCATCCAAAGGTTAAACCATAGTTAGCATTTTAGAGCATTTGTTATTACAGTCATGAATATTTATACCTTATGCACAATATCATACAGTAATTGTTTACTTAACATTAATATATATTGTTCATATTGTTAAAAGTTCACAAAATTGTAATTTTAATGGCTTCCTAAATATTTTATTATGTATTATAATTTTCTTACTCAATTTAATGTCAGACATTTAGCAAGTTTCTATTTTTTCACATTAGCCATTGTGAATATTTTTTAAATATATTTTTGAGTATATCTTTAAGATAGATTCTCTGAAGTGAAATTAAGAGGTCAATGGAAAAGAACTAAAATAAGTTTTTTTCTGATTACTATAAAAATAATTTGGATGCTTTTAGAAAATGTGAAAAATATAGAAACATATGCTAAAAGACACCAAGGCATAGTTTAATTGGTATATTTCCTAATATTTATTTCAGATATTCGATATAGTATTATTAACTGTAATCACCATACCTTCTATTACCCCCATGACTTATTTATTTTATAACTAGAAGTTTGCATCTTTTGAGTTAATAGTGTTTAAATTTATTTAAACCATAATCCTCATCAGATTGTAGATATAAATGTAGTTTTGTAGCCTATTTTTAAATCTGCATTATAAACATTTTTGCATATCATTAACTTTTATTGAACAATACATCTTACCGATATGCATATTAACATTTCTTATGAACATGAACTAATTCCTTGGGGAATCTTCCCTGGTGTGTGGCTTTGCAATGGAACCTCCATAGGAAACTGTTCTTTAGTATTTAAAGTCAGTTTCCATTGCCATTGTGCAGAGGCTGGTGGAGAGAAAAATGCAAACAATGCCAGCATCCCCCACAGACATATTCATCATTTCTGCTCATCTGTCATTGTAGAGGATCCTGGCTACACTTCCTGGCTGAGTTTTAAAGGCCCCGATGGGTCATTGTCACATACCTGTAGGATTCTGAGACTGCTTGAGTATTGATTTATCCATTTTGGAATTCCTTCCCATTGATTTATTAGGCCCATACATCTTCTGGAGGCCAGCTTCTGTCTATGAGAGGTGGCTGAAATAGCTCTTCTCACATCATGCATTTTATCGCTCCCTGACATTCATTTACTGACTCCCCTATTGGCCCAGTGTTAGTATTAATGCTAATGGGTGTTACAGTCTGGCCTCCGTCTTTGTGTGCGTTTGGCGTCACCAAGTGCAACAGAGAAATGAAAATAAAATATCATTGTCAAACTCGTACCTGAATAAAGAGCATTGTGAGCAATCCAGTTTGCAGGTCCCTTAAAGGAAAGGGAGAACAGGAATAGAGGTTCATACAAGAAATCGGATATGTTGCTCAAAAACATTTATCATAGGCAACATTCCAAGTTGTGTTTACTAAAAAATTGGGAAATTTGGGGGAGAGGTTGGAGGCTAAGGAAGAAGTTAAGGCAGAGTGATCTCATGCATAGTCATAGCAGAGATTTGCAGGAAAATCTAGCCAGTGACAGGATTCTGGTTCTGCTTAGCTGAGGTACAGAAATCAGAGCTTCTGCTTCAAAGAGAAAACAGAAAGTCTAAGGGTATAGTATTTATTTATATTTACTGCTCTTCAGTCTATACCCAATAGGGACTCTCTTGGTTCCTAGCGTGAGGCGATAACAATTTGCAAACTGAATTTAAAGTCAGCCTTTAGACACCATAGCACACTGGGCAACTGCTTCATCCTCCCTGTCCCCCCAGTTTCCAAAGTTCTTAAACGAGGGGGCAAATAACAATTTTGGACCAGGGAACTAAAACACCTTGAATCACGTACGCAAGTTGCTTCCATCCAAGACCCCAACCTCTCGCTGCTTGGCCTGGGAGTGAGTGGGTATTCGGTCACGAAGACTTAGTGGGTCCAGAGGGATGGCCATGTCGCCGCCGCCCCGTTTCCTTGTTGCGCCGAGTAGGTGTTTTGTGTTTGCCCCTCTGTAAGTTGAGTTGGACAATACTTCTTTCCCTCTTGGGCTCTGTCACCATCCAGATGGACAAAAAAGGAGCTAGAGGCCCAGGGACAGTCCAGTGGCCACTGCCCAAGTGTCTTTTCTCACTCAGAGGCCTTGTAGTCCCTTCAGGGGGATTCCCTGGGCTAAGCAGACTCTTCTAATCCTCTTTCACCTCAGGAGGCCAGCCTTGCTTAACACTGGAATTCATATGCTGCAGAAATGTAAACACCCCGAAGTCTGAAAAAGCTTCTGAGTTCCCAAAAGATAAAAAAAATTCAGATTGGATCTTCTTTTTACTGCATCCTATTAAACACTTAGTACTAGTATCCACTGCACCAGGTGGGAGGGTTTAGGTAACAGGCTCCTGCTTGGCCACACGCACCTGGTTGAGGAGCCTAGGAGGTCCCCAGAGACTATGCTCCTCCCTCTAGAGTCTAGGTGGTTTCAAATGGAAGAATCCAGCATTGTCTACCCACAAGGTCCTGAGTCGACTTTCCAGACCTGCCAGGATCTGCCTGGGCTTCTCCCTAGGATCCAGCCTCCTGAGGGGGACTGTAACATGATGTGCTCACCCCTGGGCCCCAGGGATGCCTCTTGTGAATGGGCTGCACCCAGAGCTCAGGTGGAGGGCTGTCCTTACACGTGTTCCTGGGCTGCTCACAGCGAGAGTCGGAGCTGGAGTGGGAGGAGAAGGGGGCAGACCCTAGGCTGGGGGCCCTGGGCTGGGACAGGCTCTCTTCCCATGTCCACATTTTACCTGGAACTTCAGGAAGCCTGAAAATATTCTTCCACTTCATTACAAAGGGATACCCATGAAAGTAAGAGAATGCAATGTATTATTTTAAACAGTTCCTAGATTGATTTATAAGCTTCTATTGATTGGTTTTTAAATAGGGATTGTGAGCTTCCATTCGTATCCTTACTCCGGCACAGCCAGTGTACAGGGGAGACACCTGAAGACAAATCACATAGCTAACTAGCAGTGCATTCAGACATTGCACATAAAAGTCACCCCTCTGCTTGTTAAAAATCTAATTCCAGGCCCAAACCCTCCAGATATTCAGGTTCATTTGGCCTGAGTTAGGGCTCAAGAAAGTGCATTGTTTTCTTAAGTCCCAAGGGTCTTTCTGGATGGAGTGGTTCGATGGCCACCTCTCAGGGAGTCACAGAACTCCTTGGGGGAGTCAGTGATTTCACTGACAACAAGCACCAAAGAGCAACTTTCAATCATTATCCCAGTGAAGTAAAAAATGGACTTTTATACAAAACCAGAATTTAAAAAGCAAGAGGAGTGTCGTCCCCAATGAAGGAAGCGCCCCTTGGAGGTGAGCCACTTATCTTAAGCAGGCAGCTGTTGCCCACAACATTCTGACACTGATCGTTTCAAATTGCCTTTGGAGGTGGATTATGAGCCACGTCAGAAAGCCAATCTCATTATTTCACATCACAGTTTGCATTTGACAAAACACAGCATTACCCAGAAGAATGATGCATATTACTTCGCAGATTTAGTTCCTATGTTTTCCAAGTCAAATACGTAATAAAAGAAGATCTATTACATAAACACACCTGTCTATGTCAGCCTCCTTCGGAAGTGGCACTGCAGTGACAATGAAGACGAAATGCATAAATCTGCCAGGAAGAAGAAAGGAGAAAGGAGGCGCAGGACCCAAACAGGGATCAATCCTTTGCAAACTGGAAAGTGGGTGGGGAAGTGGCCTTGGACTTGCAGACCCCAGAAAGCTGAAACCTGGGCCTGTCTTGAGGGAAGCAAGGAGAGGCTGGTTTTACCTGACAGCCTGGTCTCAGGAAGGAGGGGCGACAAGCACCTAAGAGTCAGGGGTGCTGGGTGGGAGTGATAGAAAGAGGATTTTTGGAAAATGTCTTTAAGGAGCAATTTAACCCCCTAGGTCTCTCTGCCCTGCCAGGGAACAGCTCTTCCCTAACCCCAGAAGACGTGAGGGTCACTCTCTGAGACCCCCATCCAGGGAGACTGCATTCTAGACTACATGTCTGCAAAGCAAGGGTGGAAATCCTTACTAAATGGGTCATTAAGACCTGGCCAGCATGGCTTGTGGTTGAGCGTGGACCTATGAACTAGAAGGTCACTGTTGGATTCCTGGTTAAGGCACATGCCCAGGAGGCAACCAATCAATGATTCTCTCTCATCATTGATGTTCTTATCTCTCTCTACTTCTCCCTTCCTCTCTGAAATCAATAAAAAAAAATATTTTTAAAAATAAATAGATCATTAAATGAAGGGATGCTGACCACTGAGATCCCGATCTCCTTTTCACTTAATGACAAAAAGGCAGACTTAGCTCTGCCAGGCGGGAGACTGAGGAATATGAGTAATACGAGGGAAAAGACAGGAATAAAACAAGATTCTGTCATGGAGGATCCCCAGTGAAATAGGCTAGTCCCCACTTCACCTTATGGTAAAGCTGTCTGTCAGCAAGCCCCCAAGGCTTCCAGTGAGCTTCCTAGTGACTCATTCTGACACATAAATAGGTAGCTAGCTAGGAGGTCACATGGCATATGAAGAACCGTTACCAAGAAAGAGATTAGCAATAAGGAAAGCGGGAGAGTGGCAGTGGAGAGAACTGATAAAACACTGTAAACATATGACAATATGTCTTGAAGATTCTGTGGTTAATATCCAGTGATTTGCAGGAGCAAGCATGACATTGGCAATGGATGCCAGGCCTGGAGTAATTAAACAATGTCAATGGTCAAGGAGGCAGGAACTAGTTCAAGCCCCGCTGGAGCATTTAGCTGTTTTACTGCTGCATCCTTTTAGGCCTCTTCCAGCTTATAAATATTAATTTAGGTACTACCAACAAGGACAGTAAATGGACTTAGGCATAAAACTTCCTGTCAGGGGTGATTTACATCCGATAAAAGGGGAGCAGGGGAGGGAAAGCCTGCATGGCTAAGTTTATGATAGACAGTGAAATAGCACCATCAGCCTAGAAAGGCTTTCTGTCCCTCGTGTGGGCTGCGTGGGCTGCTTGGGCATCTCTCCTCTTCATAAGCAGCGAGCCAGCGTGGCATTGTTTGCTTTTTCAGCGTCTCACACTGCTGAGAAGAGTTCCTACCACGTTGCTAATTGAACTTCTGCTGATTTATAGGCGCAAGGCCTATGCACACAAGAGAACATTAGGACTTAAAAGATAATAGCGCCAGCGAGATGATGAAAACTGCTCTCACCACTTATATTTCAAGAGTGCATAACTTCTATCCTTGACACATCCTGTGATGGACGAAGAATTTGTTTGAAAGAAGATCTGGACCAACAGTGTACACAGGAGTGACTAGATGCAGGGAACTCTGCTGCCATCTTACCTCGCATGCAGCCCAGAACTATTTGTCTAACTCTTATAACTTCCAACATGAAAATAGTTGCTGACTTGGTTGTATTATAAAAGTACTAGAGGCCCGGTGCATGAATTCCTGCACCAATGGGGTCCCTCAGCTTGGCCTGTGGGATCGGGCCAAAATTGGCTCTCCGATATTCCTCGAGGGATGTGAGGAATTCCTTGTCCCAGATTGTGAGAGGGTGCAGAACAGGCTGAGGGACCCCACCAGTGCATGATTGGGGCTAGAGAGGGATGCGAGAGGTTGGCCAGCTGGGGAGGGACCACAGGAGGGCTCCAGGGCATGTCTGGCCCATCTCACTCAGTCCCGATTGGCCGGACCCCAGCAGCAAGCTAACCCACCAGTTGGAGCATCTGCCCCCTGGTGGTCAGTGCACGTCATAGCGAGCGGTTGAGCAGTCTTAGCGTATCATTAGCATACTACACTTTGATTGGTTGAATGGATGACAGGACACTTAGCATATTAGGCTTTTGTTATATAAGAGAACTTCACTCTTGCCTCTCACATTCTAACTTTGTCCTAAGGTCCAATGAGCTTAGTAAGATGCAACCTATTCAGACTGTTGTCTAGCCCCATTTAAAAAGCTGGAGGTCACACCAAGGCATATGTGAACCATTATGCCCATTCCCCATTGGTGTCCCTTAAGTGGAGCAGACTCTCCCATAAGGGAAGATAATGCGCTTACCCAAATTTTCTCCCATCACCTTGTTCCTATTAGATCATGAAGGGGAGAAATAAGCTGAACATGATCTTTTTTAAATAGACAAGGATAGAGTTTCTGTAAGGAGTGGAAGATGGATAGAGCCCATGATAAAATAAATAAATAAATAAATAAATAAATAAATAAATAAATAAATAAATAAATGAATGGTGAGGTTGCCTGAAGGTCCACATGGAGATCATGCCACGATTTTAAAATAATGGGGTTGCATATGAGGCAGAAAACCCTGGGTGAGGATATACACTCCTAAAGAGGAGAGTGTGGGCGAACAAAGCTTTGATGGTGGAATTAACATGAAACAAAGGCCCTCTGAGAAAGATCAGTCTGCAAAGAAATGAAGAATACATAAAACTTTGTTTAATTTATGGAATTTATATGCTGCTGACCGGTAAGTATGAAGTTCCATTCCCTGGGCCCCCACTATCACTCATGTATTCCTTGTCAGTAAATGTGATGCACTCAGAACATAACCGCCACGGCAATATTTCCATTCCCACTGCAGCTTTATTGCACCCATGGACCTCCGTAATCTTCCAATTCCCTCACTGTTAACATCTGCTGGAACATTATGGGTCCCAGCATAGCCAAGCTGCTCTGAATTACAGTTAGCGGAGTAGTTAATGCGAACACTATGATCCTTGATGCACCCGCGTTTGAAAAGAGCTTTCTAAAGGGCACGGGGACTATGCTTCCTTTAGGTTTTATGCCTCTCATACCTGTTCTGTGTCGCCATCTCCTCGGCTTGGAGCGTGCCATTTGAAAAAGCACCTGTTTTATTTTAATTGTTCGGTAAACACCATATTACATTCTGATATTTTCTTTTTTAGTCCATAGCCTAAAGTCACTTTTTTTCCTAGCACTTCTTTAACGAGATGAAATTCTATTTCAAGATAGGATTATAAGCATGTAGAGGTTTGAGGTAGGAAATTACTTACATTTCTGTAAAATGAAGATATTTCATCACCCAGTTAAGGTGCTTTAAATACTTTAAATCCACATGGCCCAATACATAGGCAAAGTAAAGAGTTTGTTTATGGCTTTTGTTAATGAGGATGTATTCATTCTATAATGATGTAGTTAACATTATAAAAAAAAACTTTGCCCTGAAAAACTGTCTTTGTGATAGACCAAAGAATATAAACATTGTGTGAACATAACTTTAAAATAAACATCATATATTGATTATCAATGTATTTCATGTTAATGTAATTATATTACTACTAGAGGCCTGGT
>PVJC01047800.1:0-12775 GCA_004026665.1 Murina feae
CGCGCGCCTCCGTACCTCTGTACTTTGCTTCCGCTGCTGCTCTGAGTCTCAGACTCTTCTCTGGTTGTAGGATTTTCACTCAGCCAGCCGTCCTGTGGGTGCGAGTGGTGTCCGTGTGTTCTTTTCGTGGTTTTTCTGAAATAGTTGTTCACAGCTGCATATGCGGTGTCTGCCCTATGCCGCCATCTTGTTTCTCCTCCTGTATCTATGAGTTTTTAAATTTCTTATTTGCTCATTTGTTGCTAACAGTTTTATATCCCACATAGGAGAATATGATTTTACTTTATATATTTTAATACTTTGTATAATGTGTTGTTTGATGTTTTATACATTTATCTACAATTTACTTTTCCCTTTAATGTTGCTTTTTTATTTATCCCTATCAATATATGTAGCCCTTGTTCATTCATTTTCATTGTTGATATTACATTATATAATTACCACCCAATTTTAAAATCCATTTTTCTGTTATCACACAATTTTAAAATCCATTTTCTGATTACCAAATTAGTAGGTAATAATTTCTGATTACCAAATTATGGCTGAGATGATCATCTAATCTAATAAAAGAGTAATATGCAAATTAACCATCACTCCAAGACACCCAAGCCATGCCCACCAGCCAAACCATGCCCACCAGCCAGTCAGACTGGCTGTATGCAAATTAACCCAGCCAAGATGGCGGCCGGCAGCCACAGAGCTAGAGCAAACAGGAGGCTTCTGTTGCACCAGCGATGGAGGTGAAACTTTTTGCCTCGGCCGGCCGGGCCTCTACTCAAGACAACAATGTTTCAATTATAGAAGCCAAGCAAATAGGAGGCTTCATTGCCTGACTAGGCTTCTGCTCAAGGCAACAAAGTTTCAACTATAGAAGATAAATAAACCCCAGAAACCTGATTCCAGCTAGCCTTGCTGGGACATTGGGTCAGTGGGAGCTGTGGGCACCTGAAAATGGCCCTCAGCCCCTCACCCAGGCTGGCCACATTCCCATGGGGTGAGAGTCCCCACGGGGGGCTTGGCCAGCCTGCAAACAGCCATCAGCCCTTAACCCAGGCTGGCCAGGCATGCCAGCAGGTGGACATCCCCTGAGGGGTTCCAGACTGTGAGAGGGCACAGGCCGGGCTGAGGGCCCCCCCCCCCGAGTGCACAAATTTTTGTGCACTGGGCCCCTAATTTTATATATAAATTTTCTCAAGTATATATGTGAGTTCTGAGACTGAACTGTTTAATATAGTACTGGCTATTTAAATTTCATTTTAAGTGAAATAAAATTAAGAATTCCATTCCTTGCCCTAACCAGTTTGTCTTAGTGGATAGAGTATCGGCCTGCAGACTGAAGGGTCCCAGGTTCGATTCTGGTCAAGGGCATGTACCTTGGTTGCAGGCTCATCCCCAGTAGGGAGTGTGTTTCTCTCTCATTGATGTTTCTCTCTATCCCTCTTCCTTTCTCTCTGTAAAAAATCAACAAAATATATATTTTTAAAAAGAATTGCATTCCTCATTCACATTTTAAATGCTCAATAGATCACATGTGACCACTGACTACTGTATTGGACAGCATTGATATAGCACATTTTCATCATTGCAGAAAATTCTATTAGAGAGTACTGACCTAGGATCATACAAGAATTAAATTGCTGGGTTGAAAGATATGTGAATATTTATTGTAAATTGCCAAATTGCTTTCCAAGTAGGTTATACCATGGGGTGATTGAATTGTCAATGGTGTATGAGCATTCCTGCCAATCTACATCTTAGTTAACACTTATATTATCAGACTTTTAAAGTCATTCCAGTTTATGTGGAGTGAATTGATTAGATATCCTTCCTCATGTTTTATATACATGGAGTCTTCCTATACTACTCATTTTTCTCTAATAAAAAAGAAACAAAAATTACTATGCCCTTTTCTTCCTTAATTATATGTATTCAAGATTATTCCATATCACTACATATACAGAATAATCACACAGTCCCTCCACATACAAGTTAGAAATTACATATATTCTTTCTCCTCCTTGACATCTTTTTTAATTGTGGTAAATATATATGCTCTAAAATTTGCCATTATAATCATTTTAAGTGTACAATTTACATTCACAATGCTGTGCAGTTATTTCCACTATCTTTTTTGTAAGACTTTTTCATTAAAACAGAAATTCTGTATCCATGAAACAATAACTCCCATCTCTCCTTCTCCTAGAAATTTGAGAATCTATTTTTCCATGTCTGGAAAAAAAGGCTCTTGGGACTTGGTTAGGGATTGTGTTGACTCTGTTGATCACTTTGAGTTGACAATACCGAGTCTTGAAACCATAAATGCTAGTTGTCTATTCATTAATTTAGGTCTTGTTTAATTTTTTCATCAACAGGTTGTATATTTTCGGTGAAAAGTCTTTGACCTTCTTGGTTAAGTTTACTCCTAGGTATTTTATTCTTTGGATGCTATTGTAAATGGAATTGCTAATTTTCTTTTCAGATGGTTCATTGCTGGTGCATAGAAGCAAAATTTATTTTTGCATGTTTATTATATACTAGAGGCCCGGTGCACGAAATTCGTGCACAGGAGTGGGGTGTCCCTCAGCCTGTTCAGCACCTTCTCTAATTGGGGAACACTTGGGGCTGCTGGCTTCTAACCACTCACCTGCCTGCTGGCCTGATCCCCCCAACTGCTCTCTGCCTGCCTGATAACCTGTAACTGCCTCTGCCTCTGCCTCAGCCCTGCCACCATGGCTTTGTTTGGAAGGACATCTGGAAGGTCGTCTGGAAGATGTTCAGTCTAATTAGCATATTACCTTTTTATTAGTATAGATTTTGCATCACTGCTGTATTCATTTATTAGCTCTGATAGCTTTCTTGTGATTTCTTGGAAATTTTCTATATATATAGGTTCATATTATAAAGTAGTTGGAAATAGAAGTAGTTGTACTTCTTTTTTCCTATTTGAATACCATTTATTTGTTTGTTGTTTTGTCCAATTGTTTTGGCTAGAACTTCCAGAACTATGTTGCATAGCAGTGGTAAAATCAGCATCCTTATATTATTCCTGATCTTAGCAGGGGAAGCTTTCAGTTTTTCTGGCATATTTAAAAATTTCTCCATGTTCTTCCTGTGAAATCTTTCTTGTTGATATTTAGAAGTCCTTAAAGCAATCCCTAATAGGTATTTTTACATTTTCAGCTGTTGGTGGAGTCCTTATGTATGAGATTAAGAAAGACAATAATCTCTCACCTAATTTTTAAAAATATTAATACTAACTTTTAATACCAGAGACCCGATGCATGAAATTCGTGTACTGGGGAGGGGGGGGTTGTCCCTCAGCCCAGCCTGCACCCTCTCCAATCTGGGACCCCTCGGGGAGTGTCTGACTGCTGGTTTAGGCCCGATCCCACAGGGATCCCTGTCACAATGTGAGATTGCTGGCTCCTAACCACTCGTCTGCCTGCCTGCCTGATTGCCCCTAACTGCTTCTGCCTGACAGCCTGATCGCCCCCTAACTGCTCCCCTGCCAGCCTGATTGCCCCCTAACTGCTCCCCTGCTGGCCTGATTGACGCCTAACTGCTCCCCTGTTGGCCCAATCACCCCCAACTGCCCTCCCCTGCTGGTCTGATGGCTCCCAACTGCCCTCCCCTGTTGGCCTGATGGCCCCAAACTGCCCTCCCCTGCTGGCCCTATGGCCCATAACTGCCCTCCCCTGCTGGCCTGATCACCCTCAGCTGACCTCCTCTGCCCGCCATCTTGTGGCAGCCATCTTGTGGTGGTCATTTTTTGATGATGTAGGGGTGGCCATCTTGTTGATTTGAGGGTGTGAGGGCCACCTAGGCTTTTATTAGTATAAATATTGACCTTATATCTTTTCATGTCTCAGCTCTAGATTTTTTTGTTGTTATCATGAGGTTTGTATAAAATGTCTCATAGATAAAATAGTCCTGTTTTCCTGATAGCTTCTTATCTTCATTTAACTATACAAGTTGGGCCCCTTTTCTCCTCCCCTTTTAGGTTTTTGTGTTGCAGAATATTCTATTTATGAGCATGTTTGCTACCAACTTGAATTAGCTACATTTATTTTAAGTGCTCCCCCCGCCCTTTAACTTTTATGCAACTATTAGAGGCCCGGTGCACAAAAATTTGTGCACTCAGGGATGTCCCTCAGCACAGCCTGTGCCCTCTAGCAATCTGGGACCCCTCGGTAGATGTCCACCTGGTGGCTTAGGCACAGTCTCTTCAGGGTTCGGGTCCCTACTGAGGTGCCTGACCAGCCTGGGTGAGGGGATGAGGGCTGTTTTTAGGCTGGCCACAGTCCCTTCAGGGAGGGCGGCCCTGCTGGAGTACCTGGCCAGCCTGAGTGAGGGGCTGATGGCTGTTTGCAGCAAGGCTGGCTGGAAACTGGTATCTGGGATTTATTGAACTTCTAAAGTTGAAACTTTGTTGCTTTAACTGGAGCCAGGTTGGGTTGCCCCTGACAATCCAGGCTCTCAGGGCTTCCTTGAGCCCAAGGTGGGAAGCAGGTAACTGAGGTTTGTTTATCTTCTATGATTGAAACTTCGTTGCCATGAGTGGAAGCCACAGCTGGCCTAGGCAGACAGGAATCTTAGCTTCCTCCATGGCCAGGGCAAGCCTCTTGCTTATTCCAGCTCCATGGCTGCTGGCCGCCATCTTGGCGGGGTTAATTTGCATACAGCCGCTCTGATTGACTGAGGGTGTGGCTTGGCTGCTGGGTGTGGTTTAGGTGTCTCGGGGTGATGGTTAATTTGCATATTACTCTTTTTTTTAGAGTAGATAAATAAATGTTTAATATCCTGTTTACAAATAGAGTTGCCATTTTCTGATTTTATTTGTCATCTTAAAGCTTTGTGTATTTTTATATTTTATTTCAGGTAAAAGATCTGCTTTCATCATTTCTTATAATGCAGTTCTTGTGGTTGTGAACTCTCGTAGCTTTTGTTTGTCTGGGAAAGCCTATGATTCTCCTTCATCGCTAAATGATAACCTGATGATTGAGTATTCTTCACTGATATTTTTTGTCTTTCATTATTTTGAATATATTATTCTCTCTCTCCTGGCCTGTAGCATTTCCACTGAAGAAATGTGATGATAGCCTGATGGGGGTTTCTTTGTAGGTTACTGTCTTTTTCCTCCCTCGCTGTCTTTATAATTTTTCTTTATCATTGGCATTTGACTCTTTGACTATAACGTGTCTTAGAGAAGGTGTTTTGTTTATTTCTGTTGAGATAATTGTGTTCTGTTAGTTTCTTGTACTTTTACGTTCAGCTCATTCCTCGACTTCGGGAAGTTCTTATCTATTATTTCTTTAAATAGGCTCTCTCTTCTCCTTCTGGGATACCCATTATCTTATGTTACCCTTCCTAATGGAGTCCGATAATTCTCACAGAGTATTTTCATTTTAAAAAGATCTTAGTTTTCTCTTCTCTTCCGTCAGCTTTATTTCCAATGCATTCTAATGCATTCTTCATCTCATTAATTGAGTTCTTTAGCTCTAGATTTGTTTCTTTGTCTTTTTTTAGAGTTTAAATCTCTTTGGTAAAGCACTTCTTTTGTTCATTAATTTTATTCCTGAGCTCATTGAACTGCCTTTCTGAATTTTTTCCTATCTCATCGAGGTATTTAGAATTCTCTGTTATTTAGTTAACAGTCTTTCATCACTTTGGAGTTTGGTTTCTGGAGAACTGTTATTTTATTTTTGTGATACTATGTTACTGTGGTTGTTCATGGTGCTTGATGGGTTGTACCATTGTTTTTGAGTAATGAGTATGTACGCCATTCTTTTTAGTGTCATAGCATTCCATCTTATGGATTTACCATAAATTAAAAACAGGTTGTTTCAAATCTTTTTACCATAAAAAATTTTTTTATGTACATTGGTTTTTGCATACATATGAAAGTATATGTAAATTCCAAGAAGTAGACTTTAACTATTCTCTTAAAGTGCTGTACCTAAGCTTGATGGACGAGGATGGAGACAATTTTTTTGCATCCCTTCTCTATTTTCGTAGTATAAACAAAGCACTCCATGGGCAAAAAAATAGCGGAACATCTGTTCTATAGCAGGAACCAAAAACGTTTAAGCTTTTCTCCATCACTGTGCATATTCTGCCACTAATAGAGCTTTAGTAGATAATGGAAATATCTTAATCAAGAACACTTCATCAGTGATTTAGTAATTTCATCTGATCTTCCCTGACTTTTCCTAATGTAATGTGATATGTGAAAAATTTTCTTACTTTTACTCTCTACTTAAGGCTGTGTTATAGAGTCTCACTTTGTTGTGAAACTTTCTTTCAACCACCTCGTCAAGGAAGAATATAAGGAATTCCAAAAGCAGATCAGTGGTATTTGTAGTACTATTTAGGTACTGTATAGATTTGGCAATATATTTTTGGAAGATTTTATTTAAAATATATTGACACAGAAAATGTGCTATGTTTTAAATAATGTAGCTGATTATAATACTTCTGTAATATTGAACTTAAAAAACATATAGCCTTAAAATAATTAAGTACGTTTAAGTAAATTGTCCATTCATTGATTTTAAATATATTGGTTACTTTTATATGGAAAATAACTAACTGAATAGAAAATATATTTATGAGTGCATTGTGGTAATAACTTTTTTCTTTTGTAGAATGTATATGAAAACAGATTTCCTGTACCAACATATGCAGCAAAGCAGCCTCAGCAGTTCCCATCAAGGTTTGAAATGAATTTGCTTAGATTACTTGACCAGAATGAAATTCAGAGATAATGTCTAATATTTTTCCTTCTATTTTTAATTAAAAAAAAATCAAAGACTCAATAAAGATGGGCTTAAAATCAGCAAAAAGGAAAAAAAATTATTACTATATTTTGTATCCCATAAAATGCATCCCGTCTCTCACACCCCCAAAAGTCCTTGAAATTACAGTTGAATTGCAACACTGAGTCATGTCCTCATGTATAATCTTTATCATACAATAAGAGTGTGTTGAAATCCAATTGAGAATCAAGAGAAGAATATATATTAGCAAACCTTGTGAGACAGATATTCACCAGGTAATGCTGTGTGTTATTGGATTAGTGGTATACTGTAATTGATCCAAGTGGTTAAGGAAAAGGTATCCACAGGTTAACGTATGAGGTTTGACAAGGACAGGTGTAGAAGTTAGGGCCAGTTTAATTCTTAGAGTGTATATTATGTTTGAGAGAGCTGGAATTTCAGTGATGTGCATGCATGTAAGATTTATATTTACATAATTTCCTGCCCTTAAATCCTAACAGCACAAGAGGTGCTTGCTTAATCACATAATTTCCTACTTGCTTTTTACTATTTGTCTTTTGAATTTCATGTACTATTATTTTTATTTATTTGTTTTTATTGATTTTTAGAGATAGAGGAAGGGAGAGGGAGAGAGAGAAACATCTATATGAGAGAGATATCGATTTGCTGCCTCCTTCCGGTCTCCCACTGGGGATCAAGCCCGAAATCTGGGCATATGCCCTGACTGGGACTCGAAACAGCAACCCTTTGGCGCATAGGACGATGTCCAACCCAATGAGCCCTTCAGGCCAGGGCTGCACTTTTCTTTTTATAACATAAACCAGAATCTCCACACAACATTGTTGATTATAGAGTAGCATTAACTTAATGTAAGTATCCATGTTAGACTCTGTTTGAAGACCTTTACTCATTGCATATCAGATTAATAATAATCTCAGAATAAAACATATCCTTAAGAATGGTTAGAAATGTTAAGGATGGTGTTACGTTGGGTTTGAAATGAATGTAGCATTTTATTCCATCTAAACACATGATTAACTGTTCTTTCTTATCACAGGCCACCTCCACCCCAACCGAAAGTATCATCTCAGGGAAATTTAATTCCTGTTCGTCCTGCTCCTGCACCTCCTTTATATAGTTCCCTTACTTGATGGTTTTACCTTTTCTTTTGCCGATGTCTTCAGGGAAGCTAATAGTTTTTTTTCCTGATATTTTCTTGAAAATCCTTTCCTCCTGCTGCAACTATGAATGAAAATAAAACACCACAAAACAAACTTTGTTAACACAAAAAAACAGAAATTGGGTAATTGGAATTGAGAAATATAAGAAGTTGAACGAAGTCAGGGAATTTAGAATAACATTTTTATTTCTGTCACTGAATAAGTTGCATTCAGTCATCTGTGAAGTTAATGTGTCTAACATGGATTGTTATTTTGAACATGTTACTGTAATAATTCTCAAATTAACTGTATTGGTTAAGTTTTGTCATTATATGCTTAAATGTAATTATGAATTTTGATCTTAGTTATCATTAATATAGTTTCAGGTTGAACATGTGATAATCTAATACCTGTGAAAACTGATTAATTTACTGCCAATAATATATAATATTTTTCATCTTGCACAGACTAATAATCATCATATGCTGATTCTTGAATAAAAATTTATTCTATCTTCAAAAGAATGCACAAATCCCACAATTAAGGTCCATAATATTTTTAAGTACAAAATACACTAAAGGTATATATGTGTGTATTCACACACAGTCATCTTCCACTTTTATGATCATTCTATAGATAAGTGATACTATGGATTTTGTGGATAACAGAGTCTATGGATCTATCTATGAATAATGAATATTAGAAAAATTAATTTAATAGAATTCTATTGTGAATCATGTTAGAACATGACATCCTTTTACAATAGCATTATTTTAATACACTATAAACCTTAAGGTACGAAGTATTTAATAGAACTAATCAGATAAATGCTGTTGATTCATGGCTGTATAAAGCAGGAATAATTGTATGTTCAATCAATTGAGCTGTTATAAAAACCACTTGATAATTTCATGAGCACTTTAAGTGTAAAATCTGAAACTTCCAAGCTTGCTTTTAATATAATTTAGAATGTTTACATTTACTAAAGTGTGCTGGAACATGTCTCTCTTGACACTAATATTTTCAAAGGAATTAGACTAGAGAAAGGAAGAAAAGGTTTTCTTAGATAAGTGCAAAAATGTTACGTGGTGTCTGTGAGTTATCAAAACTGTTAAAAATGAATATTTACTATGGAAGAAATGTGATGGCTGGTAAAATTTTAAGAACTTAAAAATTTTACATAACCTTTCACAATAAAGTTTAATAATAGGTTTATTAACTGAATTTCATTAGTTTTTCAAAGAAAATTTGGTTTGTGTATATATACATATGCAAATATAACATTTATAATAAATAAGTTACTTGAAATTCTGTTTGTGTTGCCTAGTAACTTCCTACTAATTATAACCTTATTAATTAAAACATTATACTAGGCTAAACTGTACTAGTCAATCTTTTACAGATATTTCACTAATTTTTAGACTTCTGTTAAATTATACACAATGTTATTAAAGGAAAACAGTTTTGAAGAAGACATTTCAGTTCTCTGAAGATAGTACATTATTTTAACAGATATACATTAAAAGTTATAAACAATCCCAATGAAGAATCTTCATTTCAATTTAAGTCCCTGAATGAATTAAGACTAAAATATTTGTATCTTTTGATCAATGATTTTCTCTCATATTGATGTTTCTTTCTCTATCTCCCTCTACCTTCCTCTTTGAAATCAATAAAAAAAGATATATATGTATATTTTAAATATATTTTATTGATTTTTTACAGAGAGGAAGGGAGAGGGATAGAGAATTAGAAGCATCGATGAGAGAGAAACATTGATCAGCTGCCTCCTGCATACCCCCTACTGGGGATGTGCCCGCAACCAAGGTACATGCCCTTGACCAGAATCGAACCTGGGACCCTTGAGTCTGCAGGCCGACACTCTATCCACTAAGCCAAACCAGTCAGGGCAATAAAAATATATTAAAAACAAAAACCCAGCCTGTGTGGCTCGGTGGTTGGGTGTGGACCTATGAACCAGGTATTCCTATTTCAATTCCCAGTCAGGGCACATACCTGAGTTGCATGCTTGATCCCTCTAAGAGGCAGCCGATCAATGATCTCTCTCATTATTGATGTCTCTATCTCTCTCTGCCTCTCCCTTCCTCTCTGAAATCAATTAAAAAATATTTAAAAAAGAAAAAAATATTTGTCTTTCATTCATATCTCAATTTTTGCAATTGTAATTCATATTACTGGGATTTTACAGTTGGTAATTAACTATGTAATTTAAAATTTTTCTCAGAATGAGATGATTCCTTGGATCTTTGAATATTTATAGAGTTTTTCTAAAAGACTACTTGATTAGTTTAAATTTTTTGACTTTCATATATAAATAGGGTGTCCACAAAATGTAAATACACAGTTTTGAATAATTATAAAGGCAGTGTTTATAAAGATATATTTCATTTTTAAAATTGAGCTATCAGCTGTTAAAGTGTGTCTGCATTTTTAGTATACCCTGTATATTTAGAAATTTGTTTTTCACTTTGGTTTGACCTTGGTTTATTTTGATTACTATTAAAAATTATAAAATTTAATGGTCACAGATGCCACTTCAAAATTTGAAAATATAGGGCTGCCTTGTCATCTGCTGAAGATGTTTTAATAATCAAGGGTAAGTTATATGTAACTGTGATATGACTTTGACTATATGTTCACAGACATACCTTCTTTAGGGTATTGCATTTTCCTTTCCTATCAAACAGATGCCCGGGTCTCTAAACATGTAGTTAAGCACAATGCAGGTTTTCTAGGCACAAATCGGATTTTATTAAATTCCATAAATGTTTTCTCAATTCTACCATCTTGTAGGTACTAAGTTAATGTGATATGTAAGTTCTTAATTGGATTGCCTCTTACTATGGAGAAAGCCATATGCACAGGAAGGTTAACAGAAAGTCTGCTCTATTAAAGATTTATTAAAGGTTGAGGAGAGGGTAATAACAAATAATTAGAAATTTATTCAAAATACCACTAATTGACAAGCATTTACCGTAACTGTTTTAATGCTATGAAACCAGATTTTTTCCTCGACTGTCTAAGAGCAATTCCTATTGAAATACAAGCTAGGTGTATATTTTTGTTGCTTTGCTTTTGCTCATGCTATTTTTTTTGGAGGGGAGGGGAGGTTAGATTGCCCTGTTGAAACCTTGTGCATTTATAAAATAGCATCTTGAGTGTCAGTTTAGATGCGTAATTCCCTAAGTGAGCTTTTCTGTGTCCACCCCTGTGCCTTTAATTTGTGTGTCTGCCTTTCTGTTAACTAATATGAGGATGCATTCTTTGGGATTTGAAAGGAATTAAATGATAGTGTATACTAGGATAGGTGGAGACAAGGGCAAGGCTGGGAGGGAGGAGACATTGTAACCCAAAGGAATAAGCAATGTTCATTCAGGAAAGACTAGAAGTCCTGGTGGCCAAAGCATTGGGGTAGGAGAAAATAGGTGGCAGCCTGGGTTCCGAGTGGAGAAAATGGAGAGTGTTATGCTAAGCGAAATAAGCCAGAGAAAGATAAATATCACATGGCCTCACTCATTTATGGAATATAAAGAACAACATAAACTAATCAACAAAAACAGATCCAGAGACAGAAGCATCGATCAGACGGTTAAACCTCAGAGGGAAGGTAGGGGACGGTGGGGGTGAGGAGTGAGAGGTCAACCAAAGGATTCGTATGCATGCATATAAGCCTAACCAATGGACACAGACAGACACCATGGGGGTGAGGGCATGAGTGGGGAAGGGGGGAGATAAAGACACATCTAATACCTTAATTAAAAAAACCAAAATGAATACTGTTTTGAGGAATTTGGCTAAGATGTTCTACTGGAACATACATACTGTAACTATAGACAAGAATCTTGTCCATTTCACTCACATCACAGATGAATTCATTGAACTGAAACGTTACCAAATAAGATAATGACATCACATAAATTGTAGCCAAGGCCCTGCAGAGAACCAGAGTGATTGGAAGGAAGAGTCGTCTGTTACAGAGTGCTTTTGGATAGTAGGTCCAGGAAAACAAAACAAAAACCCTAGCTCTTTCTAAAAATATCAAAACCTCACTTTTCCTATTCTTGGAATATAGTTTTGTTTTAGAAACCAATTAGTTTTTGTTCTTAAAGAAACTCGGCTTTAGTAAAAAGTGAATATATTTGTGTGTTCTTTTTTAAAAAATTTTTTTACTAAGTTTTACGTGTGTCCTTATCCCCACATTACCCCCCCCCCCCACACACACACTCATGCCCTCACCCCCCTGTTGTCCGTGTCCATTGGTTAGGCCTATATGCTTGCATATAAGTCCTTTGGTTGACCTCACCCCCTCACCCCCACCCTCCCCTACCTTCCCTCTGAGGTTTGACAGTCTGATTAATGTTTCTGTCTCTGGATTTGTTTTTATAGTTTTGTTAAATTTTCATTTTTTCAAATTAAACTTTCTGAGGTGGCAGTGGTTAATAAGATTAGATAGGTTTTAAGTGTACTCTATGATACATCATCCACATATTGCACTGTGTGCCTCCACCCAAAGTCAATTCTCCCTCTCCATATATTTGACTCCCTTTACTATTCCCCACAATCCTTCCCACTGGTAACTACCATATTGTTGTCTGTGTGTTTATGAGTGTTTGTTTTACTTGTTTGTTCATTTGTTGCCTTCAATTTTATATCACAACTAGGGGCCCGGTGCACAAAAATTTGTGCACTCGGGGTGGAGGGAGTCCCTCAGCCCGGCCTGTGCCCTCTGACAGTCTGGGACCCCTCAGTGGATGTCCTATGATGGCCCCAGTCTGCCAGGCGCCTTTTGTGTGTGTGTGTGTCACCACTGGGGACCTG
>PVJC01047801.1:0-12777 GCA_004026665.1 Murina feae
CTGTTCCTTTAAGGCGGCCTTCTAACTACTAAGGAAGCCTCCTCTCTGCCTCACCTCGCAGCGTCTATAATGAAACAATTGTTACTTTTACTGGTTAGGCCCGGGCTGCTCTTTCCTTCAGCTCCCGAGGATTCTATGATTGTTACATTGTTTCAAAGGTGTGTTTTGCTAGAGCCAGTTTAAGCGGAGCTGAGCTGAGCGGGCGTAGCTTCACTTTCGCTCCTGCCGCAATGGAAACTGTCGTTTACTCAGGTCCTTGAGTGGCGGCCGCCATGTTGGCTGGGCTAATTTGCATACAGCCGCTCTGATTGGCTGGTGGGCGTGGCTTACCCTGTCTCAGAGAAACGGTTAATTTTACTATTTCGCTTTTATTAGTTTAGATTGTCTGATCGTTGTGGCTAGCACTTCCAGTACTATATTGAACAAGAGTGGTGAAAGTGGGCATCCCTGTCTTCTTCCTGTTCTTAGAGGAAATAAGTTCAGTTTTTGCCCATTAAGTATAATGTTGGCTGTAGGTTTGTCATATAAGGCTTTTATTATATTGATGTATGATCCCTCTGTTCACACTTTGCGGAGAGTTTTTATCAAGAAAGCGTGTTGGATTTTGTCAAATGCTTTTGATGCATTGATTGATATAATTATGAGATATTCATCTCAGTTTATGTGATGTATCACATTTATAGATTTGCAGATATTGTATCATCATTGCACCCCCAGAATAAATCCCACTTGATCATGGTGTATGATCTTTCTAATGTAATGCTAGATCTGATTTACTAGAATTATGTTGAGAATTTTAGCATCTATGTTCATTAGGGATATTTGCCTGTAGTTCTCTTTCTTTGTAATGTCTTTATCTGATTTGGGGATTAGGGTAATGCTGGCTTCATAGAAAGAGCTTGGAAGTGTGCCTTCCTCTTGAATTTTTAGAAATAGTCTGAGGAGTATAGGTTTTAGTTTTTCTTTGAATGCTTGGTAGCACTTTCCTGTAAAGCCATCCAGGCCAGGGCTTTTGTTTGCTGGGAGATTTCTGATCACTGCTTCAATTTCTTTGGTAGTTATCAGCCTATTCAAGTTTTTTTTTTTTTTATTCTTCCTGATTGAGTTTTGGGAGCTTGTATTTTTCTAAGTATATGTCCATTTCATCTAGGTTGTCTATTTTGTTGGAATATAGTTATTCATAGTATTTTTTCATAATCCTTTGTATTTCTGTAGGATCAGTTGTTACTTCAACTCTTTCATTTCTGATTTTGTTTATTTGGGTCCTCTCTCTTTGCTTCTTGGTGAGCCTGGCAATAGTTTCATCAATCTGGTTTATCCTTTCAAAGAACCAGCTTTTGGCTTTGTTGATCTTTTGTATTGTTTGTTTGTTTGTTTGCTTGCTTGCTTGTTTTTTTGTGCATGTGTTTTATTGTTGTTATATTGTTGTTGTTTTGTCTCTATGTTATTTATTTCCATTCTGATCTTTATTATTTCCTTCCTTCTACTTATGCTGGTGTTTTCTTGTTGCTCTATTTCTAACTCTTTGAGTTGTAGGGTTAGATAATTTATTACCATTGTTTCTTTTTTCTTTTCTTTTTTTGAAATAGTCCTATAGAGCTATGAACTTCCCTCTCAAGACTGCTTTCACTGTGTCCCATAGATTTTGGATTGTTGTGTTTTCATCGCCATTTGTTGCCATGATTCTTTTTATTTCTTCATTGATCTCTTTGGTAACATGATCATTGTTTAATAGCATGCTATTTAGCCTCCAAGTGTTTAATTTTGTTACTTGTTTTTATTGTAGTTGATTTCTAGTTTTATACTATTGTGATCTGAGAAGATGCTTATTATGATTTCTATCTTCTTGAATTTGAAGAGACATTGCCTGTGTCCCCATATGTGGTCTCTTTGAAAATGACCCATGTGCACTTGAGAAGAATGTACATTCTGTGGCTCTGCGGTGAAATGTTCTGAAGATGTCAATCAATTCCATCTGATCTAGTGAGTCATTTAGGATTGACGTTTCTTTGCTTTTTTTTTATTTAGAGGATTTCTCCAGTGGTGTTAGTGGGGGTATTAAAGGCCTCTACTATGACCGTATTGCTGTTAATCTCTCCCTTGATATCCTCCAGAAGTTTTTTTATGTATTTGGGTGCTCCTTATTGGGTGCATATATGTTTACCAGAGTTATATCTTCTTGTTGAATTGCTCCCTTTAGTATTATGAAGTGGCCTTCCTTATCTCTTGTTATGGCCTTCACTTTGAGGTCTAATTAGTCAAATATAAGTATTACTACCTCACCTTTTTTTTCATTTTCATTAAGCTGAAAAATCTTTTCCCATCCTTTAACCATCAGTCTGTGTGAGTCCTTTGTTCTGATGTGGGTTTCCTATAGACAGCATATATATGGGTCATATTTTTTTATCCACTCAGCTACCTTATGTCTTTTGATTGGAGCATTTAATCCATTTACATTTAAAGTGATTATTGATGGGTACTTATTTGTTGCCATTTTCATTCTTATGCCTGTGTTCCTTCTTCCCTTCCTATTTCTTCTTTTTATAGCAGACCCTTTAGCATTTCTTGCTGATTTGGTGATAATAAACTTCCTTAGTCCTTTCTTGTCTGTGAAGCTCCTGATTTCACCCTCAGTTTTGATTGATAGCCTTTTTGGGTACAGTATTCTTGGATTCAGATCCTTGCTTTGCATGACTTTGTATATTTCATTCCATTCCCTTCTTGCCTGATGTGTTTCTGTTGAGAAATTAGTCACTAGTCTGATGGGCATCCTTTGTACGTAACTTTCTGTGTCTCTCTCTGGCAGCCTTTAAGATTCTTACTTAGTCATTGGTATTTGTGAATTTAATTATAATGTGTATTGGTATTGGTCTTTTGGAGTTCATCTTGTTTCGGACTCTGTGAGCTTCTTGTACTTATGTGAGTTTTTTCTTCCTTATATCAGGGAAGTTTTTAGTCATATTTCTTCAAACAGGTTTTCTATTCCTTCCTCAGTTTCTTCCCCTTCTGGCACCTCTATTATATGGATGTTGTTTCATTTCATGTTGTGCCAAAGTACCCTTAGGTTCTCCTCCTGTTTTTTAAGTGTTTTTTTTCTAGCTGTTGCTCTGCTTGGGTATTTTTCCCTACCTTGTCTTCTAGCTCACTGATGCGGTCCTCCACTTCTACTAGTCTACTGTTGATGCTTTCTATTGAGTTATTTATTGCAGTGATGTCATTTTTTCATTTCTTCTTGGTTCCTCATTTCCTCTTGGTTCTTACACATGTTGAATTTGTCTTCCATCCTTTTCAGCAACCTAATGACCATTGCTCTGAATTCTTTCTCTAACATATTGCTTGCCTCCACTTTAGTTATTTCCTTTTCTGATGGTTCCTCTTTTTCTTTCATATACAGGCTGTTTCTTTGTTTCCCCATGATCACTCCTCTCTGGATGTCTGGTTATGTAGTTCTCTCTGTCCTTTCCCTAGGTGATATCTGTTCTTTCCTTCCATGGATTTCCTCACCAGCTTTATTTAATTTGCCAATTCTGGGTGGATGTAATCAATTCATTTGTTCCTTCTATCTGCTCTGTGAGAAGGTGCAGGGCTCATCTGCATATTTGTGCTGCTTTGTCTTCTCCTTGACAGACTTTCTAGGCACCCATGGTTGAAGAGGCTGGAGTCTTCATGTTCCTGGGTTTTCAGCTGAGGTACATTGTCCCTGGGAGTTGTGGTTGTAGGGTCCCAGGAGGTACTCAAGGTCTCCATGGTTGAAGGTAAGGCTGGAATTCAGATCACCACCACTCTCCTTTTCAAGATGGTACTGTCTCTGTGGCACAACTGGCCACTCCAGGAGAAATTTCACTAGCAGTAGAGGCTTCCTGGCCACTGGAGGCCCATCTGGCAGTATCCAACAATTCCTTTGAATATAGCTGTCCCTCACTGACAAATATAGACACTCCCCGCACATCCATGCACTCTCCTTTTGTTTTCTCACTTACACACTATCTTGCAGCTTGCCATCCCGTTGGCAGCCATTTTGGATCCCCTGGAGTCCAACTTTGATTCCAATCCCAGCTTGACCTCCTACCAGATGCATGGTCTGGTCATAGCTTTCTCATATGTAAAATTGAAATTATGATACATCTCCTGTTTAGGGTTACTATTAGGATTAAATGTGATGCTGCATGCACAGTTCCTGGCATATAAGAAATGCTCAATAAAAGTAAGTTTTATTTCTCATCTTTTGAAGATAAGGTCTCTTTCAATAAGTACCTGTGAGAAGGCAAAGGCTAAGTCTTTCTATAATATCTGGTTCCCTCTAAGGTAACTTTCGTCAAGTGAAACAGTGTAACACAGATGGGAAAATATAACCTATTGCCCCTTTTCCTGCAGTCTTGGCTAGCAAGATTTGTTACCTGTTTGCTCACATGTTACAGAGGCCATAAATCGTAAGACAATACACAACTCCTAGAGAGGGCTTTCAGTGCTGGTGCCAGACCAGACCCTTAGGTATGGTCTCATCACCCCATCCCAACACACAGGACTTTTGAAAAGCCCCCAAAATGTCTGGAAGCCCCATTCCATATTTGAGGGACAACAAAAGCAAAAAGTATAGAGAAAAAGCTTCCACCAGATTGCTTTGCTCAGAAATTTAGAGAAACCTCCTCTGAGTCCACTAGAGTAATAAAGTTGTATAACTCCATTTCTCTAAGCATTGCTTGGTTTTTCTCCAGTCTTCTATAACATATGTTCCCTGACCAGGAAGCCCAACCATTCTGTCCTTTTTGGCCTCTGGTGAGTGGACCGGGTTTGGGGCCCGGGGATGCGGGATAGGCCTCTCAGACGCATGCCCTGATGATATTAGCAGAATTGAACTGGGGGACTCCAGGTGCTCCCTGACCTCAGCCTAGGACCCGGATGGCATTTGGAGAGAGTGGACAGACAACTCTGGACCTGTCAACAGAAATGGTAAAGTAGGGGCCCCACTCAGTTAAGCCCACCCTGAGAGAGTGGAAAGGGGTGTTTGATCAACTCAAAAAATTCAAGGGGAAAGAACACTTCCCAGCTCATTATATGAAGTCACCATCACCCTAATACCAACACCAGACAAAGACAACACAATGAAAGAGAATTACAGACCAATATCCCTCATGAACATAGATGCCAAAATCCTCAACAAAATCCTAGCAAATCAGATCCAGCAAGACACCAGAAAGATCATACAACATGACCAAATAGGATGCATACCAGGGATGCAAGGATGGTACAATATCCGCAAATCAATAAACATCATACATCACATAAACAAATTGAGAGATAAACACCACATACTCATATCAATTGATGCAGAAAAAGCATTTGAAAAAATCCAACACACTTTCTTGATAAAAACTCTCAGCAAGGTTGGAATAGAAGGATCATTCCTCAACAAAATAAAAGCCATATATGAAAAACCCACAGCCAACACCATACTCAATGGTCATAAACTAAAATAATTTCCCCTAAGAAAAGAAACAAGACAGGGATACCCCCTTTTACCACTCCTGTTCAACATAGTACTGGAAGTACTAGCCACTGTGATTAGACAAGAAGAAGAAATAAAAGGCACCCAAACTGAAAAAGAAGAAGTAAAACTGTCCTTATTTGCAGATGACATGAATGATACTGTACATAGAAAACCCTAAAGACTCCATCAAAAAATTATTAGACTTAATAAATGAATCCGGCAATGTTGCAGGATACAAAATTAATGCCAAAAAATCTATGGCATTTCTTTACACTAATAGTGAACTTACAGAAAGAGAAACTTAAAAAAAACACAATTCCATTTATCATTGCACCAAAAAATTAAGATACCTAGGAATAAACTTAACTAAGGAGATAAAAGACTTATATGTGAAAAACTGCAGGATACTGAAAAAAGAGATAGAGGAAGACATAAACAGATGGAAGAACATACCGTGTTCACGAATTGGTAGGATCAATATCATCAAAATGTCCATATTTCCCAAAGAAACCTATAGATTCAATACAATCCGCATTAAAATACCAACAGTATATTTCACAGATCTAGAACGAATGTTCCAAAAATTCATCTGGAATAAAAAAAAGACCTCGAATAGCTTCAGGAATCCTGGGAAAGAAGAACAAAGTAGGTGGGATCACAATACCAGATATCAAGCTTTATTACAAAGTCACTGTTCTTAAAACAGCTTGGTACTGGCACAAGAATAGACATATAGATCAATGGAATAGAATAGAGAACCCAGAAATCGACCCGAACCAATATGCTCAATTAATATTTGACAAAGGAGGCAAGAACATACAATGGAATCAAGACAGTCTGTTCAATAAATGGTGTTGGGAAAATTGGACAGATACATGCAAAAAAATTAAACTAGACCACCAACTTACACCATACCCAAAAATAAACTCAAAATGGATAAAGGACTTAAATGTAAGATGGGAAACCACAAAAATACTAGGAGAATTCAAAGGCAACAAAATCTCAGACATATGCCAAAGCAGTTTCTTCAAAGAGAAATTAAACAAATGGGACTACATCAAAATAAAAAGCTTCTGCACTGCAAAAGAAACCATCAATAAAACAACAAGAAAGCCCACTGCATGGGAGAACATATTTGCCAATGTTATCACTGATAAAGGTTTAATCTCCAACATTTATAGGGAACTCATACAACTTAACAAAAAGAAGATAAACAAATCAATCAAAAAAATGGGGAAAAGGACCTAAATAGACACTTTTCAAAAGAGGACATTCAGAAAGCCAAGAGACATATGAAAACATGCTCAAGGTCACTAATCATCTGAGAGGTGCAAATCAAAAGGACAATGAGGTACCATCTGACACCTGTAAGAATGACCATCATAAACAAATCAACAAATGACAAGTGCTGGAGAGGATGCAGAGAAAAAGGAACACTCATGCACTGCTGGTCGGAATGCAGATTGGTGCAGCCATTGTGAAAAACCATATAGAGTTTCCACAAAAAATTAAAAATGGAACTTCCTTTTGACCCAGTGATCCTACTTCTAGGAATATATCCCAAGAAATCAGAAACACCAATCAGAAAGGATATATGCATCCCTATGTTCATAGCAGCACAATTTACCATAGCTAAATTTGGAATCAGCCTAAGTGCCCATCAGCAGATGAATGGATTAGAAAACAGTGGTACATCTACACAATGAAATACTATGCTGCCATAAAAAGGAAGGAATTCTTACCATTTGCAATGGCATGGATGGAACTGGAAAGCATAATGCTAAGTGAAATAAGCCAGTCAATGACAGAAAAATACCACATGTCCTCACTGATTTATGGATAATAAAAACCATTATAAACTAGTGAACAAAAATAGATACAGAGGCAGAGAAGCATCAACAGACTGTGAAATTGCAGCAAGAAGATCTGGGAGGGTTGTGGGGGGGAAGAGATCAACCAATGGACTTTTATGCATGCATATAAGCATAACCAATGGACACAAAACACTGGGGGGTAGGGTAGCCCAGGGGAAGGGCAAGGGGAAAAAAAGAGATATATGTACTAATATTTGTAATACTTTATGCAAAAAAAGGATCAATGGAAAAATATCCTCTAGTGAGAATTTTTTAAATGTCAAAATAAATAAAAAGTGGGAGAATTAAAAATATATAAATTGTGTGTGTGTGTGTGTGTGTGTATTCTTTTTCAGGTGCCCATTCTCACATCAAGGCAACAATCTTTTCTTGGGTATATCCAAAATTTTCTAGGCTAGATAGAGACATAATCATCTTCATATTTCCATATCAGCACACATGAAAATACCTTATTCTTTTTTTCCTCTCTGCAGATTATTCTACCATAAGCATGTACCATACTTTATGACATGGAGTAAGAGACATGTAAAGAGTTTCCTAGTCTTTTACTATTATAAGCAATATTTCAATAAATTTTAGGGCTACTGTGTATTCCTAGAAATGAAATTGTTAGCTCAAAGGTTATGTGCAGCCTGGCCTGCATGGCTCAGTGGTTGAGCATTGATCTATGAATCAGGAGATCATGGTTCGATTCCTGGTCAGGGCACATGCCTGGGTTACAGGTTTGATCCCCAATGGAGGGTGTATAACAGTCAGGCAATCAATTATTGCCTCTCATCATTGATATTTTTATCTCATTCTCCCTTTGTCTTCCTCTCTGAAATAAATAAAAATATATTTTAGCCCTAACCGGTTTGGCTGAATGGGTAGAGCACCGGTCTGTGGACTGAAGGGTCCCAGGTTTGATTCCAGTCAAGGGCACATACCTTGGTTGTGGGCACATCCCCAGTAGGGGGTTTGCAGGAGGCAGCTGATCAATGTCTCTCTCATTGATGTTTCTAACACTCTATCCCTCTCTCTTCCTCTCTGTAAAAAAAAATCAATAAAATATATTTAAAATATGCCTACACTAATAAAATAGAAACATGCAAATTGGTGTCACTCTGCTATGACCCAAGCCATGCCCACTAGCTGATCAGAGTGACTATATGCAAATTTACTTACCCAGGGTGGTGGCCGGTAGCCACGGAGTTGGAGCAAGCAGGAGGCTTGGTTGCCCCGGAGATGGAGGAAGCAAGCTTTGCCCTGGCCCGTTGTGGCAACAAAGTTTCAATTATAGAAGATGAATAAGTCCCATATATCTTCTTCCAGCCAGTCTCGCTGGAGCTTAGATTACTGGGGGTGGTGGCCAGCCAGAAAACAGCCATCAGCCCCTCACCCAGGATGGCCACACCCTCATGGGGTGAGGGTCCCTGCTGAGGGGCTTGGCCAGCCTGAAAACAGCCATCAGCCACTCACCCAGGCTGGCCAGGCACCCCAGCAGGACCCCCCCACCCTGAAGGTAGTGTGGCCAACCTGAAAATGGCCCCCAACCCCTCACCCAGGCTGGCCAGGCACCACATTGGGTACCCCCACCCTGAAAGGGCTGTGGCCAGCCTGAAAACAGCCATCAGCCCCTCATCCAGGCTGGCCAGGAACCCTAGCAGGAACCCCACCCTGATCCTGGACACCCTTCAGGGCAAATCGGCTGGCCCCCACCCACTCACCAGGCCTCTATCCTATATAATAAAAGGGTAATATGCAAATTGACCCTAAGTGCAGACTGACTGGGAATGACTGGTCACTCTGACACACACTGACCACCAGGGGGCAGACACTCAATGCAGGAGCTTCCCCCTGGTGATCAGTGTACTCCCACAGGGGGAGCTCTGCTCAGCCACAAGCCAGGCTGACGGCTGCCAGTACAGTGGTGGGAGTGGGAGCCTCTCCCACCTCCTTAGCAGCACTAAAGATGTATGACTGCAGTTTAGGCCTGCTCCCTGCTGGCAAGTGGACATCCCCTGAGGGCTCCTGGGCTGCCAGAGGGATGTCTGACTGCCAGCTTAGTCCCGATCCCCTGAGGAGCGGGCCTAAGCCAGTAGGTAAAAATCCCTCGAGGGACGCCCCCCCCCACCAAGTATACATGTATTTTTTTTAAAGTTTGTGCATTTGTAATTGTGATAGCTATTGCCAAGTAGTTCTCCAAAAAATGAACTGTACCAATTTACTATATGCCTACTGACAGCACATTGAAGCACTGTTTCCTCTGTCCCATCAACACAACTTCAAAACTCATGGTGTTGGCTCATCTGATAAAATTTGATTTTTTACTATTCAAATTTGCTTTAATTTATGAGAAATATTAAGCATATTTTCACATGTTTATTCATTATTATTCTTTGAATTTTGGCTCTCTTTTAATTTCTTGGCTTTTTAACCCTTGATTTATGAGAATTCTTAATTCAATAAGAAATTAGACTTTTATAATTATACATATGCTAGCCCATACTTGTTGGGTTGCAAAAACCCCACTCTCATTCCACCTTTATTTTAACATTTGTCTTTTGACATTATTTATGGCATATTTTGCCTTGCAAAACAATTTAAATCAGTTTTTTGGTCAAATGTTCACTTTTTTCTTTATGTTTTGTGGTCTTTATGTATTTCCTAGAAAGGCTGCTTCAACACTAACATTATAAAAGTAAAGTCTCCCCTGGATATTTCTAATACTTTCATGTTTTTACTTTTTAACATTTCAATCCTTGAACCATCTGGAATTTATTTATAATTAAGATAAATTTTAAAATATTTTAAACTAAATGAAAATGAAAATACAACTTGTCAAAATTTGTGGGATGCAGCAAAAGCAGTGCTAAGAGGGAAATTTATAGCATTGAATGCCTGTATTGGGAAAAAAGAAAGATGTAAAATCAGCAATCTAAATTTCCACCTTAGGAAACTAGAAAAATAAGAGGAAAATAAATCAAAAGTAAGCAGAAGAAAAAACTAATAAAAATTAGAGCAGAAATCAATGATACTGAAAATAAGAAATCAGTAGAGAAAATTAACAAAACCAAAAGTCGAGTTTCTGAAAAGATCAATAAAAGTGATAAGCTGCTAGACAAGCTAACTAAGAGAAAAAGAATGGAGACAGAAATTACTAATATCAGAAAGAAAATGTGATATCACTATAGACTGCATGAGCATCAAAAAGATAACAAAAAAATTTAGGCATAGATAGAGAGACATCATAGAGACAACTGTATGTCTTGTGACCTGGCTTGTGAAGCAGGATTTAGCATGCCAAAAGAGTTAAGCCAAGATATTTCCTTCCACTGAGCACTCAGGTTCTAAAGTGGAGTTGTTACTCAGAAATGTGCCACTGTCCCTGACTGCAGCACAGGAGCAGTAGCTAAGAGACTTTGTCCTGGGGGAGAAGCAAGTCATAGCATGGAGAACTCTGAATACTTCTCCAAAGGAATGGACTTCATTTGAAATAGCATGTGGAGATGTTCAATCCTAAGTGCACTCTCAAAAAGTAGAGTGTGGTAAAGGGAAATTGGTAAGATAGATTCATTGGCTATATAGGCTAAACTATAGAAAAGCTAGTTAACTGGAGAGAAACAAAGAAACAGACAACTGAAAAGAGCTTTCCTGGATCTGAAGAAATCTCAAATTCTGATCTAGGAAATTATCCCTTCAAATATTTGTGGAGCAAATGTTTGTAAATCTTAACAGCTGGGATTGATCATGGGGAGAGACAAAAAGAGTCCTACAAAAACCAGACTGTCTGTGGGCACACTAGAGATGTGCTCCCTAAAAATTATCATTGGGAGTGTGGGGGGAATAGATTTCACTAAAATAACCCAGTCAGTGATTAAACAAGTAAATAAGCAAATAACATAAACAAATCCTGAGGTGGGGGTTGGGAGACCAGTACCCAGAGTAGCTACAATATATTATCTAAAATGTCCAGTTTACAATAAAAAAGTATGATACATGTGAAGAAACAAGAAACAATAATCCATACACCAGAAAAAATTAAACCACAGAAACTACCTTTGACAATGACCAGATGTTATATTTCAGAGGCAAAGACTTCAAAGGAGCTGTTACAAATATGTCTAAAGAACTGGACAAGTGCCCATGAGTAGATGAGTGGAAAACTATCCTATCTAATAAAGATGAAATATGCAAATTGACCATCACACCGTCACAAAGGTGGAGACATTCACAGTGGAGGTGGGGTTTCCATAACACAAGATGGCTGCGCCCACAGTGGAGGCTGAGTTCCCATAATGAGCCTTAAAAGCAATCAGCAGGAACCTAATGCTGCATCCCCTGCCTGGTGGGACTTGACAGGGGACCTCAGGCCGCACCCCCTGCCCTGGTGCTGGGCCAGGGGACCTGAGACTGCAGCCCCCGCTTATCAGGGCTTGTCAGGGGACCTCAGGCTATTCCCCAGCCTGGTGGGGCTTGACGGGAGACCTCAAGGTGCACCCCCCCACCCTGGTGCTGGGCTGGGGGACCTCAGGCTGCTCCCTTGGCCCTGGGCTGGGGGACCTGAGGTTACACCCCTCACCTAGTGGGGCTTGACAAGGGTGGGGCTGGCTGGGTCTGGATCTCACGTGATATTGAGGCATTGTGGGTTGGTGGGGACTTGACTCTGGGTCCCGTGGTGCACCCCAGACTCTGACAGAAGGAAGATTTTCATATACAGTTTACTAATTTTCTTTCATCTCTGACACTTCTATTGTAGAGAAAGGGCAAATAGCAATATTAATATATTTCCTCTAATTAATCCCCTTTTAATGTTCACAAATTTTATGCACTGGGCCATTAGCATGGTATATTTACACAATGGAGTATTACACAGCTATAAAAGAAGGAACTCTTACCATTTGCAACAGCTTAGATGAACCTAGAGGACATTATGCTAAGTGAAATAAGCCAGACAGAGAAAGACAAATACCATATGATCTCACTTATATGTGGAAACTAATGAACAAAGTAAAATGACAAACAAATAAGACAAGAGGCATGGAATAAACTGACAGCTGTCAGATGGGAAAGGGCTTGCAGGGCTGAATAAAAGAAGGTGAAGGGATTAAGCAAAAAGAATATATTTATATATATATGTATACAGATATATATGTAAGAGTTCCTTCTTTTATAGCTGTGTAGCATTTTATAGACACACACATATCTATTTATATATATTTATACATATCTATACATCTCTCTCTCTCTCTCTCTCTCTCTCTCTATATATATATATATATATATATATACACACACACACACACACACACACACACACACACACACACACACTAAGGGTCCAATGCATAAAAATTTGTGCACTCGGGGGGGGGGGTCCCTCAGCCCAGCCTGTGCCCTCTCACAGTCTGGGACCCCTTGGGGGATGTCCACCTG
>PVJC01047802.1:0-12777 GCA_004026665.1 Murina feae
CCAGATTGATGGATGAAATTTTAAAACAACAGCAGGAACTTCTGGGCTTAGATTGTTCCAAATACTCAACAGAGTTTGCAAATAGTAATGACAAAGATGATCAAGGTAAGCCTGAATATAAAATTGAATATCTAACAAAGGCTGATGTGTTTTGTGGTTGAAGGCAAATTCTGTCACTCATTCATTCATTTCACCCTGTTGGTCTTTATTGTCACCATCTTTAATCATCAGATTCAGACTTCGCTTCATATTGATAATTTTTTTAAAAGATGTTTTTATTGATTTCAGAGAGAGGAAGAAAGAGGGAGAGAGGGACAAAAACATCAACGATGACCGAGAATCATTGATTCGCTACCTCCTGCATGCCCTCCACTGGGGATGTGCCTCTACCAGAATCAAACCCTGACCTCCTGGTTCATGGGTCGATGCTCAAACACTGAACCACAAATGGCTAGGCCATTTGTTAATGATTTTCAGAAAAATATAAAATTATGAATTTCATAAATAATAAAAAATAAACACGTTAAAGATTTTATTTCATTCATAAGCCACCAGGAACCAGGCAGATTTTATTCCAGTTCAAAGAGAATCCAAAGAACATTTCTATTTTTTTAAAAATATATTTTATTGATTTTTTACAGAGAGGAAGAGTGAGGGACAGAGAGTCAGAAACATTGATGGGAGAGAAACATCAATCAGCTGCCTCTTGCACGCCTCCTACTGAGGATGTGCCCGCAACCGAGGCACATGCCCTTGACCGGAATCAAACCTGGGACCTTTCAGTCCCCAGGCTGATGCTCCATCCACTGAGCCAAACTGGTTAGGGCTCCAAAGAACATTTCTAGATCAGGAATATTGAAATGGTTTTTAGTGGGGTTGATGGGAACCTCTGTAGACAAGAATTTGGCATTGCTATTACTTACCTAGAATCCTACGAATTATAAAATAGCTTGGATAGAATCTTAAATTTGATTAAGTGAGTATGTGTTGTAAACAATGCATATTCCATTAAAACACATTTTTTTGGTCTTCAGTCCCATGTTACTGCTAACTGCTATGATTGTAGATGCCACTTTAAATTTACAGAAGTTGAAATTCACTCTATAATTAAAATTTCTATTTGCTAGAGGATTTATTCACAGAGTCAAGGTCATTTTGCAGACTTTAAAGAGAAGGCAGTATATAAATACATACACAAATGTGATGTGTTGGTCCGTTCAGAGGAAAGTAATTTCAGTATATTTATATATGGAAATTGAAGGACTTAAATGACTCTTGTTTACTATAAACTGTCCCTTTATTTAGGTCTGACTGTAACATATCTTGAAACTGATTTTGAAATATATCTGAAAGTGTGTTTTTTTAATGTCTTGTTTGTGTTTCCCTCCAGTTTTAAATTGCCAAGTGGCAGTGAAGGTCCTGTCCCCAGAAGATGGAAAAGCAGATATTGTACGAGCTGCTCAGGAATTTTGCCAGTTAGTAGCCCAGCAGCAAAGTAAATCCACAGATTTGGATGTGCATATGTTAGACAGTTTACTTAGTAAGTCATATATTTGTTTTTAGTTTTGTTCCACAAATACACAGTATGGAGAAGACCTAGGTTCCCTTCGCATTTTAAAGCCTGGTTTTGTTGTTGTTACACATGTTGTGTTTCTGAAGTTTAAGATCCTATGTGAAATTGGTTTTGAGAAAATGACATTTGTAGTCAATTCTCTTGCATGAGGACTTACTGGTAAAGGAGAGGACCTAAGAGTATTTGTGGGGGGGAGTGATGAGTATTCTTAAAAAGGACTTCTGCTTGTTAGCCTTCCTCCCTCTGGGATGTTTTCTAATTCTCCAGACACCAACTGGGTGTCCAAGAATTCAATTTCATTCCAATACTAACTACCCAGAGTTAGTGGTAGAGCCTAACAAGCTTAGGAGCTCAGTCATGCAAGACTGCCCCCACTTCAGACATCAGTCGTAATTCTCTGAGCACCTGTACTTGGGATCGATCAGCTATAAATAGGGGGTCCCCATGACTCCCTCCTAAGGGATAATTTGCTAGAATGGCTCACAGAACCCAAAAAGGCACTTATGTTTACCGGTTTGTTGCAGAGGATACAACTCAGGAAAAGAGGGCAAGGTTGTGGTGGGAGGTGGGCGTGTGGTAATGCAGCCTTTCATATAGCTATCAGGGAGTCATGCCCCCTCTGTGTAAACCACTCTCATTGTGTCTACCAACCGAGAACCTCCGAATCCTGTCCTTTCGGGGGGTTATGGAATCTACTACCTGGCACCAATGATTAACTCTTTTTAAAAATGATTTTATTAGAGAGTTTTATTTTTATGAAATCAACTTACTAATTTTTCTTCAGTAGATCATGTATTTGGGGTCACATCTGAGAAGTTTTGCCTAATTCAAAGTCACAATTATTTTGTTTTGTTCTAGAATTTTTATAGCTTTCAGTGTTATATTTAAGTCTGTGTTCCATTTTGAGCCCGTATTTATGAATGGTGTGAGGCACGGGATACCAGTTTTTCTTCGACCACTCTTCATTAAAAAGACTAACTTAACCTTTCCCCCTTGAATTACTGTGACTCCTTTGTTGAAAATCAGTTTACCAGAAATCTGCAGGTTTATTTCTGGGCTTTCTATTCTGTCCCATTGGTCTGTATTCTGTCCTTATAAAGCTTCAGTGTGTTGCTATTGAAAGCATAAGAAGCCAGTTTGGCGAACGGGTTTTGCCCTGGTCATTTTATTTATGTTATTTATGTGTATGTTAAGTTTGTGTGTATTTCTTTCCTTTCAAGGTTCAAATGGTTTTCCTGATCCTGATGTAGTACTGAAGTTTGGGCCTGTGGAGAGCACTTTAGGCTACCTTCCCTGGCACATCAGATTGACTGAGATTATGTAAGTAATTAAAAGGGCACTGACTGTTCAATTCAGCAGGAGTTTCTGGAGCCTAGTACTGTACTACTTTTAATGGGAATTCCCCAAACATTGCCATACTGTATTCTTTCCCTCAGGTATTTCACAGTTCATTGGTAAAAGAAAGACATGTAAATGCTCAGACACGAGAGGGTATGGTTGTGCAGATGTTCGGTACTGGCGTCAGCAGTGAGATATCTCTGTGGGCCAGAGTTGTTGACTATGTAGAAAGGAGGTGACTTGATGTGAAGATGTAAATTGGGTGGAATTCTGAAACTAGAGAAGAAGGAGTGTAGGGGATGGGCAGTGGTGGGGGAAGCTGGGGTGCAGAGCAATGCTCATTACACATTAGAGATAGAATGTAGGACTGGCCACACCAGAGCCGGGAGTTAGTGTTAGGTAGTATTGCGAGATAAGATCAAATAATGTGGGAGTGGAGACATTGGGAACACTTTAAATAGCAGCAGAAGGAATGCATATCATTGTTTGGACAGGCAGACGGAAGCCGTTGAGCCTGGGGATGATGCTGATGCGGGAGTGGTGACCTTGGAAGATTTGTTTGGTAACCAACAGAGCAGATTGCATTTGGGGAAGGATGAGGTAAACACACCAGTGAAGAGGCCATAGCTTAATCTAGGGGTGGATACAGTGAAGAGAATGGAATTGCTTATTTTGAACAGTTGGTCAAGCTGTTGGTATAAAGGGCCCAATAGTAAATATTTTAGGCCTTGTGGGGTCCTACAGTCTCTTGCAGGTTCTCCTCTGTGGCTAGTAAACCTAAACAACCACAGGGAGCATGTGAACAAATGGTGCGTGACCACATTCCAGTAAAACTTTACTTACAGGTAGCTGGTTCTTGGGCTGTATTTGTCGATTTAAAATAAAGGAGAGACTTAGAAGTGTTAAAGTATATTTAAATTCTGGGCTTTAGGAGAAAAATGCTACAAATTGTATGATAAAAGAAATGAAATGACTCCTCTAAGTTTTTAAGCCTAAGTGACTGGGTGGATTATAGAGCGATTGAGAGAAACAGAAAAGTGAAGGAAGCATTGACTTTTGAAGGGAAGATGTTGAATTCAAGAGTAAGATGATTTTGAGGCCATGGTCTGTTTAGGTGGAAACATATGGAAGGGTAGAAGAAGATGTAGAGTTGGTGCTTGGATGAGAAGTCAAGGCTAAAGGTGGATCTGAGAGTGTCAGTGTCTTGGAAGTAGAAGTAGGGAACCTGTGAGAGTAGAGGACCTCTCTAACGGGTGCATAGAGGAGCACAGTTCCAAGGGGTCAAGTGCTTCAGGCTCAGGGGCTGGAGGGGAAAGGGTGTCAAATAAAAAGACTGAAGAGCACGCAGCATGTTAGAGTCAGAGAAGACTGTAGATCAGCTGATGCAGCCTCCTCCTTTTGTAGGCGAGTAAAGTGGAAGAGACATTGCTTAGGCTTGTAACAAAGTAGAATTAGAACTCAAATGTGCAGACTCTGGGTGTCCCTAGGGGGGTGCTTATTTCTCGTCTCCTTTTCTCTAGAGCTTTCCATGTCATTTTGGGTGCCTTTCAGGTGGGAGTATTTTGGAGGGAAAAGTGTGTTTTAAAATAGATCTTGGTTTAAATCTCAGCTGTCTATGCAGCTCATGAACATGATTTTGGAAAGCTATTTATTTATTTATTTATTTATTTATTTATTTTTACAAATATATTTTATTGATTTTTTTACAGAGAGGAAGGGAGAGGGATAGAGAGTTAGAAACAACAATGAGAGAGAAGCATCTATCAGCTGCCTCCTGCACACCCCCTACTGGGGTTGTGCCTACAACCTTGAACCCTTCAGTCTGCAGGCCGATGCTCTGTCCAGTGAGCCAACCAGCCAGGGCTGGAAAGCTATTTAAACTTCTCTCTGTAAAATGGGCTGTTAAACACAGAGTTGAGGACTTGAATCTGATAATGGACATCGGATACCCTGCACATACATGCTTTCCTCATGGGTCTTTGTACTGTGTCTGTCACAGCTTACGTTATATTGAGGTTTGCTCTGTATTTGTCTACTGCCCACCAGACTGCAAGCACCCAGAAGCAGGCAAATGTCCTAATATGGAAAAGAAGGGTGAGCCCTGACGAGCCCGACCAGGAAATAGGACCGTTTCGGAGGCCTGGGGGTGGTGGTGTGAGTGCTTCTTGAGGAGTGAGGGGAGATGAGACTGGGAAAAGGGAGAAATGAGGAGGGCTTAGGGAAGTGGGTAATTTGAGGAGGGCATTTGAAGCAGGCTTTAGCAAGAAGAATGTCAGGAGATTTGTCCTTCGAGGGTGTCATTTCAGTAGAGTGAATAGGATAAAGGTTGATGGTAGTCAAAGGAAGGATAAAGAGTATATGTCAGTTCTATCTCAGTAAAGCTGGGGCTTGCGGAAGAAAGGGTGAAGTGTAGCAGAGGAGAACCACACGGGCAGACAGCAGTTCGTTCATGGCAGGTTTGCTCAGTCCTTTGCTCTGGTGCATGAACATGGCTCTTACACAGAAGCCAAGTGTTTGGTCTAATACTCACAATAAAGCTGTATAAAGTAGAGATTTTTTACAATGTTAATTACTTAAGTCTTTAAAATACTTAAAGGGGAGCCCTGACTGGGTGGCTCAGTTGATTGGAGCATTATTCTCTACACCAAAGGGTGGTGGGTGCGATTCCGGGTCAGGGCACTTGCCTAGGTTGTGGGTTCAATCCCTGGTTTGGTGAGTACTGGAAGCAGCCGATTGATGTTTTTCTCCCTCTCGTCCTCCCTCCTCCCTCCTGCCTCCTCCTTTTCTTCTCTGAAAATCCTCAGATGAAGATTAAAAATAAATAATAATAAAATACTTAAAGGGAACCCTCCAGCTGTGTTCACTCTGCCTGTAAAGGCCTTGTCTTCACACTGCCATTGTCCCCTTGAGCTATTGGAAATGGTGGAGGTAGATGTTACTTATTTATGGTTACTCACCACTGGGTTCAGCCTGTCACTGTGCAGGGTTGCTGTGCTGCTCTGCCAACGCCAAGCCTGGCTTTCCTGAACCATTAAAGTAGGACTGGCTTTATGCTCAGAGAGGACCTCTCGAAGTCAATTTGAATGAAATCCTATGTGAATAGGTCTCCAGCTCTGCATTAACCCTACTTAGAGGTTCTCAATCGCTGTCTCATTACAAGTTACTTTTATTGTGGAAGAGAGGTTGTTTTCACTTGAAGTGTTTCACGTTAACAGTCATTTAGTAGAAACGGTTTGTGTTCTCTATACAGTTTACTTTCTTCTGTCCTTAACCTCTTTTTTGTCATTACACTTCTGGTTCCCCCCTCCAAATCACAGTATGTCATCTAATTGCCTCTTTTCCCCTGTGCTTCCTTTTCAGCTCCTTGCCTTCCCACCTAAACATCAGATATGAGGACTTTTTCTCTGCCCTTCGTCAGTATGCAGCGTGTGAACAGCGTCTGGGAAAGTAGTGATCCCTGGCTGCATAATTTGATTTCAGGCTTTTGGAGAAAAGGACCTAAGTGATTCTGATGTTTACAAAGCAACTATGAAACCCTGTACACACCTAGTTCATAACCCTCATAATTTATCAACAAACACAAAAAAGTGTCTTACTTGAGAGTAAGTGTGAGTGTGAGTGTGAGTGTGTGTGTGTGTGGAAATAAACTTATAAATGGGAAGTGTTAGAGAAGGAAATAATGGACTTGCACCTCTGAGCAAGCAGCAGTAATGTTATAGGAGCTGAAATTTCAGTTTTAAAGCCTTCAGCCCCAACTACTTCCCTGTTCTTGTAGGGACATGAGTGGATGTGTAGAGCTGTTAGATTATTATTTGGGGAGAGGGGGGGATTTTTTTTCCAGTCTTTCCTGGTGACCAAACCTTATTTTTAAGAATAATACATTGACTTATCAAATGGAAGCATTGTGAGTTTAAGGGATTTCCAGAGGAACGGAGGTCTTTATTGCTCACGCGTTAGAATCTTGCTCGCCATCGAAGCCCGAGGAAGACCTGTTTCAGATGCGTCCTGTTTCATCTCAGCGTTACTGTCAAGCAATGTCACTGGAGTGTTGATCCGCGGTCTTTGTTTTGGGATGTGAAGATCCTTTGAAGAGAACTCTCACAACATTGAAAGGAAGAACTTAAAGAATTAAAAAAATTTAAGCGTTAGGCAGTCCAGAAAAGGTGCAGAAGTTGTCATCTGAAAAACAAAGGTGGAAAGTTTCCTAAAAAAAAGGAGTTTGGGTTTTTTGTTGTTTGATGGATAGTGTGCTACATAGTATCCAAAGTTACGTTAAAACAATATTTCCACTAACTGTTTGTTTAAAATAAGCACTTGAGGAAAATTATAAGGCAGCTCTTTTCCTCAAAAGTAACCTGTTCCTCTTTGGAATCACACATTTAGGACCATGTTAGTACCCAGGGTTTTTGCTCAGTAAATCCTGATGGCGACTTTCTGTAAAAGACGTGTAAGTGAGATTGAGGGCTGAGTAGGCAATAAAACATTACCAAAGGCTGCAAAAGTAAATTAATTCTACATGTTCTCTTTTCATGACAGAGAACAGCACTGGTTCTGTTATCTTTTTTAAATAAATAAATGATTTTTGATAGGTATTTAATATTTCTTTCCTCACTGCTGATCCTTGGACAGAAACCATTCTTTATATTTGATGGACTGTTTTCAGAAAAATCTTAACAACTGTATAATAATTATCTAAAATTATACATTCAGAATGGAGAAATTTAAATAGTAGGTCTCAGAAGTCTGAAAAACACAGACGACTGGATTTGGAAAGCAAGGTCTGGAATTGCTTGTCAAATTCTGAAGTTATGAAGAATAAATGTTTCAACTTTGGATTACAAAACCCCATTTATGATTAAAAAATATACTTGAAATAAAATTAAACTAAATTTTGGTTTATTGATACTGCTTTGCACTTCATTGTTCTTTTAACATTGTAAGACTTTTTTTAAAAAGTAAGTTTATTGCTGATAGTTTTATGTGAAGCTACAGCATATCTCTGAACTTGACCAGAGAATTTTTTATTTCTGTTCCCCTGTACAGTGATTCATGTTCTAGTGAGGATTTTTTTTTTTTGCCTTAGTTTAAGACTGAATTTATGGCTTTTATAAACATGTGTCTGGAATATGTATAGCTTTAATGAATTAAATGTAATGGGCCCAATTGAAGTGAAAAGATACAATATTTGTTAAAATGACGTTAGTCAAATAAATTACCCACTGGGATATAGCCAAAGTTGCTAAAGGTTCCATAGTTGTCTTTTACTTTATTTTCTTCCATTTTGTAGCAGTGTAGTGCTACAACACCAGAGTGAATCTATAACTTGTGACTTGAGTTTATTATAGTCCTAGGAAGAGACCTTAAAAACAAGTTGCTAAGGATTCTGAATTCAGATACAGGCATTCCATATCTTTCTCCTCATGGGTTCAACTACTAGTACAATCTCCACAACTTGAATGGCATTGGTCATTCTGTAATTCCTGCCAAAATTATCACTAGTTAACGCATTGTCAGGGCTCCCTTGCACTCCCAAGAAGAACTGATATTTTAAAGGAAAGTGTTGTCTTTATGTCTATTGAAGGATATTGTTTAAATATCCTTTAAATGCTTTTTTGACACTCCCCATAACGGAAAAATTTATCAAATTGAACCTACATTCTAGATGGCAGCTCAGAGCATAGCAAGAATTTCAGGGGTTGAATTCCAGTCCCAATCTGGTTTGATTTTGTTTCTTAAAAATAATTAGTGTTACAAAGTTTGAAAGCTGGTTTTGATGCGAATAGCAAATTGTGTATATTGTGACTAAGGCATAATAGCCTGTCCTAGGAGAGGGAGGTATTGTTAATAAACAGTGCCAAATACACTGTGCATATCTACAAATTAATCTTTGAATGTATGTTACTTGATAGCTCCCTCCTCTTGTGTGATGGTTCCATGCTGAGTAAGATCCTTGTGATGTTTTGTATGGCTGTAGACTTTGGTGACATGTAAATAATGTGCAAAGCAAGTTTTTATGATTAAGGAATCGAATTTATTGAATTTCATGATTGAAAGTTGAAACTTAACATGTATGAACAAAACAATAAAAGAATATACTCTTTTCATGGACTATATTGTTATGTGAATGCTACATTTATTCTAAACATGTAGGACTTGCAGAAATGGAATGAGAAACTCCTAGATAGCAATACTATTTTTTTAGATAATATGTTCTTGATTGAAACATTCTCATTTTTACCAGGTTAAATATTGGGAATCTTATAATGTTATTTGCTTTTTGCTATATAACAGTGATATAAAATTCATCTTCCCCATTGCTAGAATTGTCAAAATTCTACAATAATTAAAATATGAATTGATTTTTACTGAATATGGAATGCTGAGTTTAAAATGTATATGTGTATTCTTTTTTAAAAAATTGACAGTTTTTGTCAAACCAGAAAATTAAAGGGTAAGAGCTATCTGTTGTACATTGCATAGAGTATTCACTTTCTAACTTGAGGGTCTAATTATAAGATAATTGGTTTTTATGCGTAATTTTCATCTGAAATAAAATTTTTCAAAGGTCACATTTTAACTTTGATTAATAGGAAATGCCTTTAACAAAAATTAGTGTAGAAAAGGTTCAGGATGGTTTGAAATAATCCCAGGAAACAAGTTAGTGTCAGCGATTGTCCAGGAACCTGGTTGATAGGCCTTAACCTGTGATACAATTGGTGGAAAGGGAGAGTACAAAAAAAAAAAAAATGCTTAAGGTTTAAAAACACACATTTATTATAGAAAAAATAATTTGGAGACATAAAGGAAAACAATACCATCGCTCACCAATTACATTTTTGGTGACAATCCTAAAATTTTTTTTGTACTTATATTTTAAAAAATGGATCCTACTGTAATGGATTTAATAAAGAGATTCTGTTTAAACTATAAACTATAAAGAGTCTTTTCTGTTTTGTATTTTGTCATTGTGTTTGGGTATAAACAAATTACATGATAAAATGTTTGGAAAAATTAGTTCACGTTCAGTTATCCTTAATGAATTTTTAACCTTAGTTAATATTTTAAAGGTAATTTTATACTTAGCTCTCTTTATCTTCTAGAGATTCAAGAACTATAAGTTGATTTTGGCATCTGGATTCATATGCAGATGATGGCAAAATAAAATAAGAGGTACTGTCAGATCAAGCTACCTGCTGTTGATCATGTTTATACTCCCCTTCATTAGAACTAGTAGTTTAGGTTGCTTTTATGCAGATAAGATCCGTTTGTCTTGGAGAAGGAAAGCTTTAGCAAAATGAAAAAATCAGAATGTAGGCAAGTTACACTTGTATGTATCTAATGTTTCCATTCTGATGAAGATTGCAACTGCTATATCTTTTATGGGTTTGGTTCTAGGAACCTTCTTTTATTTTGATAAATGTGTATTTTACAATGTTATTCCACAGTAACAGCTTGTACATAACAACTGCCTAGACTTCCTTATTTTTATGAACTTGAATAGAGAAGTAGATGGATAATGGTAATAGTAACTGACTCTCTTCTCCAGAGAGGAACCTGTATTTTAATTAGATTTTAGATCATTAGAAAGAAAATGGGACCTAAAAATGTGAGTTACTTAGCTGGAGATGTTTGACAAACCGTTTGTCTGGTGTGGTGCTTCTCAACTGGAGTGACTGTGCCCCCCAGTGGACATTGGACAATGGAGACATTTATGTTTCACCACTGGGTCAGGGTGGGAGCAGGCACAAGACTACTACTGGTATCTGGTGAAAAAGGCCAGGACAGTTTTCAAAGTATTACTAGGCTGAGGCTGACCAATCCTTGATTTCTTCTATTTGGGGAGGAGTGGTGATGGATATAATTCCCCTGAAATATGTTATAGGGGAATTATAAAAATCCACGTTTGTTTACATTTGAATCTATAGATCATAGTTTAGAGATGAAATAAACATGCATATTTTAATTATTTGAAATAATATAACTATTTTTACTCATGAGTTCTAGTCATTTTCACATTTATCTTTGACATTTAAAAAAATGTTTTTATTTAAGAACAATGTAAAATCAATTACCTGCAGGATGAAAGAAATTACTAACTTGATGTCTATAGATTGGATAATTTGAAGCATGTGATTTCTTATCCATCTGTAAAACATTACTGTCAAAAAAACTTTGTTTCAAATAAACAAGCTGACAAGCTTTGAGAAACTGATAGGTGTCAAAATGTCAAAGCTAGCTTGGCTGGGTGGCCCAATGGTTGAGCATTGACTCATGCACCAAGAGGTCACAAGTTCAATTTCAGGTCAGAGTGAATGCCCAGGTTGCAGGCTCAATTTCCAGTAGAGGGTGTGCAGGAGGCAGCTGATTAATGTTTCTCTTATCAATATTTCTCTCTCCCTCTTTTTATAAATCAACTAGAGGCCTGGTGCAAGGGTTTGTGCACTTGCGGAGGGGAGGTCCCTCAGCCTGGCCTGTGCCCTCCACAAACCAGGATCCCTCGGGGGATGTAGCAGTGCACCAAGTGGCAGATGGCCAGGGAGGAGCCTGAGCCACTAGAACTCATCCTGGCCCACTGCGCCTGCTTCTGGCCATGAGCCCAACTTCTGGCTGAGCAACGCGCCCCTTGTGGGAGTGCACTGACCACTAGGGGTCAGCTCCTGCATTGAGCATCTGCCCCCTGGTGGTCAGTGCACGTCATAGTGACTGGTCAACCGGTTGTTTTAGTTGTTTGGTTGTAAAGGCTTTTATATATATAAACATAAATACAAACATGTTCTTTGCTTGTTTTGGGGATCATATCTTCAAGAGTAAAGATTATCATTGATAAATATCTTTGCCTCTTGTTTTTAAATAATTCGCCCAATGACCTTTTTTCTCTGAAATTAACATTGGTTGAAATCTAATGTGATTTTCCCAAATTTTACCTTTTCTTGGCTTTACAGAAAGATGATGTATGAGGGAAAATAATAGAGATAAACCTGCTTATGGTGTGCGTGGGATACGTATGTGGATGTAAAAGTAGTTCTGATAAGTCTGTAATTGACTTGGGAGTGTGGGGTGCAACACCAAATATAAACTATTCAGGAGATTAACAAGGCACAAGAAATATCAAGACAAATGATTTCATTAAATATTAATTTATGAGTAACTTGAAAGCTGAAGCTCCTCTGTACATAAGTATGCAGAATATCAAGTTGCTTGCAAAACCAGACTATATCAGATACACTCAGATCCTCAGCTTATAAGACCAGCCACGATTCTCATAGCATATCAATTGATGATGCTTTTAATCTTTTTGAAAGAAAGAAAATCATAGCTTTCCCACTGCCTGCACTTGTGGTCCTCAAAAAAAAAAAAAGAAAACTTCATGATATGAGCATGTGTACATATTCTATTTGGGGAGGTAGAAGTAGGAATTATGATTGCTGTGTCAAACAGTAATATTGGCAAATTTTCCTCCATCGGACCTGTGCCATATTCTCATTTGCAATAAACCAGAGTACTTATCTCCTTAGGATCTGTTGTTGACCTTCAGATGTTTGCCAATTTGATGGATGAGAAATACTTTTGTTGTTTTCATTTGCATTTACGGTAGGTAGATTGTGTTTCCAGAGATGGCCGTAACAATAGTTCCCATCCCACATGCTTAGTTTTACAGTGTTACCATAACACAGAGGGAGAGCCTGCATGTGTCAGGAGTGACGTCATGCAGCTTGCAAGGCTGTTATCTTAAAAGATATTTCTTCCTCCGGTTCTTGGAGTCCTAAGCCATCACATGAGACCACAAGAGAGGGGAGAGGAATGAAGGGGAGGGGAGGGGAAGAGAGGGAAGAAGAAGGGAGGGGAGGGGAGGGGAGAGAGGAGAG
>PVJC01047803.1:0-12815 GCA_004026665.1 Murina feae
GGCTCCACCCCTGGTGTCTTTACTCAGCAGCAGAGCCCCACCGAGGGATCCTGCACCAGCATCCACCCCTGGCTTGCCACCCAGCTCTGTGCCAGGTGTGTCCCCTCAGCAGTGGGGGCACCAGGCATGTGCGATTGTGGGCCCTCTGGTGGGAAATGTCCAGGCCTGCACTTACCAGCCCTCCCACCCCCCAGTGCACAAACCTTGAAGGGGGTGTGGATAGCCTGAAAATGATGGCCCTCAGCCCCTCATCCAGGCTGGCCAGGCATGCCAGCAGGTAGACATCTCCCTCGAGGTGTCCCAGACTGCAAGAGGGCACAGGCCAGGCTGAGAGACAACCACCCTCCGAGTGCACAAATTTTTGTGCACCAGGCCCCTAATATATATATATATATATATATATATATATATATATATATATATATATATATGCAGGAAGATTCCTGCAAGAATAGGGCTTCCTGAGCCGGAGCAAAGCAGATCTCTGCTGCCTCAGCTCCCTGCCTTATATGCCGCTTTGCTCCATCTTGTCTCCACAGTCTCCGCTGCCTCACTTCCTCCTGTCTCTGTGGCCTCACTCCCTCCCGTCTCTGCTGCCTCGCTTCCTCTAATCTCCGCTGCCTCGCTCCCTCCCATCTCTGCTGCTTGGCTCCCTTCTGCAGCACTTGGCTTCCTTCTAGGCTGTCTTCAGTCTTCTCTCCCTGCCTGTGTATACAAATTAACTGCCATCTTGGCTGGGTTGATTTGCATAAAGTCGCTCTGATTGGCTGGTGGGTGTGGCTTGGCTGGTAGGTGTGGCTTGGGTGTCTTGGAGTGATGGTTGATTTGCATATTAATTTACATATATATACTTAAGTTTTAATTTAAGAGCATCCTATGTGGTTGCTTTTGGTGTCTGAATTTGTAATGCCACCAAGCAGGCCTTCCCTGAACTTGTCTGGTTTAGTGTGCAGCCCCATTTTGTCCAAAACACATAAGTGGAAAACAGATTAAGTATAAGAATAACTAAAAACACAAGACTAACAAATTTAAAATAATTAAACCTAAGAAAAACAAATCCGAAATGAAGAAATTAGAAGCTATTTGAAGAAAACTGGGAATAGAAATAACTTAAACTTCTTAGACCATGTAAATATTATCTGGAATGAAAAGGTCAATAGCATATACCTTGGTCTGGGGGGGTGTGGGAGGCAACCAGTCAATGTATCTCTGTTACATTGATGTTTCTCTCTCTGTCTCTCCCTCTCCCTTCCACTCTCTAAAAATCAATGAAAAATACCCTTGGATGAGGATTAACAAATAATAATAATAATGATGATGATATAAAGAAAGTCATTTTTAAAATTGATAAAGTATCCAAACAACAAAATATGTAAAAGCATTTGCATTGAGTGTTCCTAAAGAATTTTTGTTAAAATGCTAAAGTAATATTTAGCATCAAAATTGATAATTTTTAAATAAACAGTTATTGGACTCACTGAAAAATAATGTTCTGGGTCTCAGATTTTAAAATATTTTAAAGTTCCTTTAAAATATTTTAAAGTTCCTTTAAAATATTTTATATGGAACATTGGTAATGTAAAGGTCAACTTGCCTCAGCTCCTTTGCAGCTCAGTAGGACTTACTGCTACTGCTAGAGTTAAGGGAATTGTCATGCTCTAGCCAGAACTTATGAGTCTGTGGGAAATAGAGCAAGGAACTTTGAGCATCATCTTTTTGCAGTTTTTGTGAATAACAGAAAGCTTGCTTCTGCATCTGGTCAGGGCTGTAGTGTCAGTCCTCACTAAATCCTCACTTCCTGCTTAAGACCTAATTGGAGTCAGTGATCTTATTCTCGTGAAGAATGCCTCCACAACATTTGAAGGCCCCAGCCAGAAAAATTCCAGCTCATCTCTTGAATGTGCCTCCACAACATTTGGAGGCACCAGCGAGATACCTGGCAGGGGTGAGAGGGACCCCTACCTAGGGCAGGAGGCTCTCCCCCATACACCGCTGGGCAAGCATCGAGGACTTATTGAAAACCCTGCAGGAGGTAAGGACTGGAGGCACCTAGGGTGAGATCTCACAATGGGAGTCAAGTGGAGGGCTGGACGCAGCACTACCTCCTGAATCCAGCCAGTGACCACGATGGTGGTCACAGCATCTGGCAAGTGTGACTTTTGGTTGCACAGGACATATCTATCTAGTCTTTATTGTCTTGGTCTTTGTTGCCTTGGTGTTTGTTGTCAAAATAGGACAGGAGTCGTCTGCTTCTATGTGCTCCCCACTGCAATGTTTTCTTAAGAATTTTCAGGACTTCAAGAAGAGACCTGGAGATTATGGATATTATGTTAATGCTTTTGATTTACAGTACATCTCTATTGGGGACAGCATCCACTCTGACTGGGGGAGGAAGAGAGCAGAAAACTGCTCTGGAGTGGGTGTAAGATAGGGTAGTGGTGGTAGGATTCCCTAGATAGAATAGTAGGCTCTCTGAGATGGAGGAGCCCTAGGCTGGGGGTAGGGGATGGTCAGTGAGATCATGAATGATAAAAGAGGAGAAGAATTTGAGCCTCTGGGGCTTAGAGTAAAGAATGAAAAATCTAAGAGAGAGGGTAGCTAAGGACAGAGTAAATGGTTAATGCAGAAAAGGGGGGCATCGGCAGGGAGGGCAGAGAGAGAAAGGATTTTGTTGATTTTTACTTATCTGACCCTCCTTGGACTCAAAGCCACAATCTGCTACTAAACATAGTAAGTTTTTCTCTGCCCTGTTTTGTTCTCTTTAACCATTCCATTCTCTAAGAAATGCTGGCTGTTTATAGTAATCATTAAAGGATTGAGGTTTCTAAGAATAAGGAATTACTGAGTAGAAGGTCTGAGGCATGGTTATGCATTTTTAAAGGACATAAAAAGAAGTTTTAAAGGCTAATTTGAAAGTGTGAAATTTATAAAGGTTGTGTATGTGATAAGAAGGAGAAGAGAAATGTTGAAAAGAAATGATACAAGCCAGTAAGCCAGGAAGAGTAAATAATTTACATTCTACCTCCCTAAACAGAGGGTAAATCGTTATGCCAAAGTACTTAGGGGGGACTGATAAAACAAATCCAACAGTTACTGTTTTGTTATAACTCTGGAAGTCAAAAAAAATCTGGCAAGGAAAATCAGAAGATCTTAAAGCAGGTCAGTATATTTTTCTCCTTATACAATACCTCTGAAGTTTGGCAATACTTAATAAGTAAATCACGGCAATACATTTCTTTGCATAAATTCAATAAGACTGGTTCCAATAGTGGTTTTATTGACTGAAAACTTTGACTGGAGTATCATATTTTAAAGAGCCCTGTCTGAGCTCTGAAGACTTAAAACCAATAAGAGTGCCAAAGATAAAGCCTGGTATCTTGCTTGGTAGCCCTGAAAATGGCTGGTGCTGGAGTGTCAGGCCCATAACCTACCATCGCTGGTGGTTGGTCAGAGTAGAAGGGAAGCAATAAGGGCACCTCTGCTTCTCTGTGGGACCCCCACACACTCTGGGCCGCGATGAGTAGGAGGGCTGCTGATAAGGGCCTTAAAGCAAGGACAATGGGCCCAGGAAGAGCCACTGTAGGCGAGGAATTCACCTAATTCAGCAGATATTGCAGGCAGGCCTGATGGCAGCTGTATGGGTTGGCTTGGCTTCTTGGCCCTATGGGGCACATTAAGATTCAATCATGAAATTCCAGAAGAGGTAGTCAGTTACCATTCTTGCTGTGTTTATGCAAACAATAAGGCCAAATTGAATGCAATAGATACATTGGTCTTGACTTGGCTTTTTTAATAAACAGGGGAGTAATTTTAAGGAAAAAACTCTATCTCAATAGAAGTTATTAAAACTAAAATATTTTCTTTCCTTTACACCAGACTATTTGTTACAGTTTGTCTCCTACAGGTCACAAGCTACCTCCTTCTGTGCCCAGGGCTCATAGTCCCTCTGACAGACAGCAAGGATCTCTTGGCTCTGAGAGAAACTTCTGACCCACATCAGCACAAAGCAGCTACAGAAGAGAAATTCAATGGCCATTTTCCCCGAAAAAATTCAGGCAGGGCCGGGATCCTTGAAGTAATATAGTAGGCGGTTAGACAGACATAAGCAGAGCAAGGACGATGGGCTAACTGGCACTACCAGATGTAACTAAGTCTTTCCACCTCTTTGTATGTAAGATAAGGGGACTCCCCAGAAGCAAAAGAGAACTAGGCTGCAGATGAAACAGCCTGGGAGGCTGCCCTAAGACAAGTAGGGCCCCTTGAGGTACAACTGGCTATACCCCCCAGAGAACTAAATCATGTTTGGCAGACCACCACCCCTCCTTCCTCACTTATGGGAAGAGGAGCTTGCCAGTTGTCTACCCATAATTTGCTTGAGTCCTTACAGGCACTCCAGAACTGTTCCACGTCAGTCTGCCAGCTGGTGCAGGCAGCATATAAAGAGGACCAAAAGCAGTCACCTGTGGCTCATCCCATCTATGTTCCAGGGGACCTGGTCTGGATAAAGCTCCATGACCCTGGTAACCTCAAGCCCCACATATAAAGGGACTTCCAGATGGCTATGCATTTGGGGACATAGACCAGTGGCCATTGTTTTAGAGGACACCTGAAGGACAGGGACTTGTTTCTTACCTACCAACTACCCTCTAACCTCCTTCTCCTATGCTGAAGTCTGTGACACCACCATCCTGCCACCTAGAAACTATTCAGGGAAAATGCCTGCTCTATTTCATATCTTAGAGGAGGATGCTGAATCAAGGATTTGATTCCAGTAAAGACCAGTAGTGAATGTAAAGGTCAACTTGCCCCAGCTCCTTTGCAGCTCAGTAGGACTTACTGCTACTGCTAGAGTTAAGGGAATAGTCATGCTCTAGCTAAAACTTATGAGTCTGTGGGAAATAGAGCAAGGAACTTTGTGTGTCACCTTTTTGCGGTTTATGTGAATAAAAGCTTGCTTCTGCATCTGGTGGAAACTGCAGTGTCAGTCCTCATTTTGGTGGGTACTGGCACTGCAGACCAACTGGCCAGCTCATTAAATCCTCAGTTCCTACTTAAGATCTAATTGGAGTCAGTGGTCTTATTCTCACGAATGTTGGTCCACAAGAGTAAAACTAAAATGATGCATATATTTTGCCTTTGGAAAAAAAATACAAAACAATATTTTGAAAAAAAGTGTGAACACCAACTTATAATATATTTTTCTAATAAGACACCATTTATACATGGTTGTTTATAATACATTAGTGATTGCAGTTTGTTAGTTTCAAATATTTTACATAATTTATACCTGTGCTTCTCAACAAGTAACTGGCACTCAGTTTTTTGTGTTTTTTTTTGTTTGTTTTAATATATTTTATTGATTTTTCACAGAGAGGAAGAGAGAGGGATAGAGAGCTAGAAACATCGATGAGAGGGAAACATTGATCAGCTTCCTCCTGCACACTCCCCACCAGAGATATGCTCGCAACCAAGGTACATGCCCTTGACCAGAACCAAACCTGGGACCCTTGAGTCAGCAGGCCGACGCTCTATCCACTAAACCAAACTGGTCAGGGCACAATACTCAGTTTTAATGGAAATGGAACTGACAATAAAATGTGCAATAAAATTATAAAAAAGTAATTTGTACATATCCACATTACCAATTTATTAACATATAGATTTATGTGTGGTTTTGAGACTTATTTTCATATGTGCAAAATTAGATATGGGCAAAGACTGAAAGATATAAAAATAAGTTATATGCTATGTGTAGATGTATTTATAGCCTTTTAAACTTAATAACATGGTGTATTTTGCCCTTTATTTAAATATATAACTTATCATTTAATTTATTTCCATTTTTTCATGATTACCCAGAAGTTATTTTTCTAGGATAAACTAAAATATAAAATTAAAATATAAAATATTTTAATTAGTATTTGAAGTAGAGGAAATACATTATAAAAAGTGGTATAACAAATAACTTTTTTTTTTTTTACAAAGACGAAGGGAGGGGGAAAGAGAGTTAGAAATATTGATGAGAGAGAAACATTGATCAGCTGCCTCCTGCACATCCCCCACTAGGGACATGCCTGCAACTAAGGTACATGCCCTTGACCAGAATCAAATCTGGGACTTTTCAGTCCGCAGGCCTATGCTTTATCCACTGAGCCAAACTGGTTAGGCACAAATAACTGTTAATAAGCAAGAAGAATTAGGTTTTTATAAAGAAATGTTCAATTTTAGTGATTTAATAGGGATTCATAGGCTGAGGAAATAATAAGGAAAATTTTATGTAGTTAAGTAAGACTAAATTAGCAGGGGTGATGCAAGAAAGAGAAAGGTATATTAGATTATTTAGGAAAGTGTCCATACAAATGAATATATTATGTAAAGTAGATTGCTCTAGCTTGTTAACATAAAAAAAAAAAAAAAAAAATTGAAACCTGTAAAGAACTTTTGTGAGTTTATTTGAGCCAAACTGTTGACATATGCCGAGAAGCAGAGCCTTAAGGAATTAAGATAATGATCTGGAGAACTGTGGATTACATTTGCATTTACACTTTGCAATCAAAGGAGGGAAATAGATGGGTTACATGAAATTCATTGGTGATAGATTAAGGAGGTGGGATAAAGCAAAGCTGGGGAAACTTCTGGGATTGGATAAAAAGTAAAATGATGGACACATACTTAGGTGAATGCAGGATCAATTAACATGATAATGAAGGAATCTGTGGTATCTGTCCTGGCACCCAGCCATTTGGTTGTGTCCCAGGAGTTCCAGAAAAATGGAAGTTACAAGTTACCCAGACATTTCAAGGGTGTGTTATTATAGATGCAAAAAGACAGACAGGCTCAGTTAAGGTAAAGGTTGACCTTGTCAGTGACGATACCAGCCTAGGACGTAACTGCCCATCATAACTCCTTTTAGTTAAAGTTTAATTTCAGACCATCCTTTGTGGTTACTTTAAATCTCAGAGTTTGCAAGATTACCATGCAGGCCTCCCCTGACTTGTCAGGTCAGCATGTGGCCCCTTTCATCCACAAACTTTAAGAGGAATGAATGGGAGTTTGTGTATGGAGTGGTGAATCTGAAAACTAGAGGGTTAGCAACAATTTTGAAAGTATTGGTTTTCTGGAGAAGAATATAAAGGAATAGAGCTTTGGCAGTAAGTATGAAGAAACTTTGTAGCCACAAATTTAGTATATAATACAGCCACACACATAAACACCGGACTATTCCAGTGACAAAAATTGCTAGAATAAGCAATCTTGACAAAGAAATAGTTAGTGACATATAAGTGTCCACTCCAGAAGGCCATTATCCTCTCCAACCAGGGAATACAGGAGTGAAACAACTCCCATCTACTCAGCCTGCCTGACCCGAAGGACAAGTTGAAAACCCTATTATAACCATGCGCATACAAACAAACCATAGCAACAGTATCAACAAACAGCCAGTCTGCAGGGCATTCTGAAGCTGAAATGCTTTTGTGCAGAGAGAGGCAGATCTGAAAGCAACTGAAGAAAAGAAGCTGAATGGTTCCTGACAATCTTCCTGTCCCAAGTTTCTGTCCCTTTATGGTCTAACTAAATTTCCTCCTCTTAAGTTATATTCTGATGTAACCTTTAATAAACGTTTGATAAACCTTTAATCCCAGCTTGAGGTTATTTGAAGTGTGCTTATCATATTTCCAACCAAAAAAAATCTCAACTCAAACACTCAATTAGTATAGAGATATGACTGGTTTGTCCTAATTTCAGGATAAAGATGAATTTATCCTAAATGCAGAGGATAGGATAATAAATTTAATGTTCTTAATTCCATCCAATTAGCCTGGAAGGCAAAGTAGAATTATCATTCGAAAATACAGGCAGTTGAAAGGAGTTTTAAGAGTAAAATAGTCAGGTTTAGGGAGATTTAGGAATAAAGAGGGTCCATGAGGGAGGAAGGCTTGGAGCTGCCAAAAAGCATACATTCACAGAGAACAAAATTAAGAAAAAAGAAAGAGGTGCCACAGAATAAGGGGAGAGGAAGACAGCCATTCACAGAAGATAGGGAAAAGCCACAGGATATGGAGCGAAACACGAAACAGACTTTCACAGAGGATAGAGAAATGCTGACAAGTGGGAGAAAGAGGAAACAGATTTTCACAGGACAGAGAATCCCACCACTGAAGGGGTATAGAAATAGGGGGGCAACACTTGAGGTTTGGACTTTAAAGCTGATATTCTACCATTGGAAGCGAGTATGAAGAAACAGACCTGCAGCCTTAATCAACCTTAGAAAAAAGGGTGGACTAACCCCTTGGGACCCCCACCCTACGTAGAAGTCTATACTTGCTTTCAATAAATTTCCACCCTTTTCATGTATCACCTTTTAACTGTGGCTTCATTCTTCAAATCCATCTGGACAAGGACCCGGGGAAGAAAGCACCCTTGCATCCTGCTCAAGAAAACCACCTGAATCACAGTGAATACAGTTTACAGTGACAGTGAGAACAAGCAGAACAAGCGAATTGTTCTACTAATAATGCAGCAAATGACACTGCACATTTGATCCCAAAGTAGAGGATCCTCAAAATCTGTTTTACTCGTGTTTTTACTAGTGTTGTTTGCATGAAATTAGGTAAGGATGTGACAAATATTGTTTCTTAGCCTTAAGTACGATTCTGCAAGTGTGAGTGATTTCAACAACTCTCAGATCTTCTAGGGATTCTTTGCCTATTTAAGAATGAGTCCTAGATGTCCTAGCCGGTTTGGCTCAGTGGACAGAGAGTCAGCCTGCAGACTGAAGAGTCCCGGGTTCGATTCCGGTCAAGGGTGAATGCCCAGGATGTGGGCTTGATCCCCAGTTGAGGACATGCAGGAGGCAGCCGATCAATGATTCTCTCTCATCATTGATGTTTCTCTCTCTCCCTCACTCTCTCTTCCTCTCTGAAATCAATAAAATATGTATTAAAACAAAATGACTCCTAGAGACATGTGATGACAATAGAAGCTAATAGGGAACTATTAGATACTGTGTACCAATTTACATTTGAGAGTTTTGCTTATAGAGTTAATTTAATTCTCATAACAAATCTATAAATCAATGATTATTTTTAGTCATCTTCAGGTGAAAAAGTTTAAACCTAAATCCCCTGCCTCCCAAATACATCCTTTAAAACCCTTAGGCTATATAACCTCCTTGATACTAGAACATGGTCTGACAGAAAGATCACTAAGCCGGAAGTTAAAATACCTAATTTCTATTATTAATTTTGCTAATTACTATCTCTTGATCTTTAACAGATTTCTTAATCTCTCTGCTTCAGTTTGCTTTATCTATACACTAGGAACACGACTTGGTTCCTTTAGGTTCCAAATGTGATAACATAAGCGTAAAGGGTTTAATGAAATGTAAAGTTTTATTAAAATAGTTTTATCACCTTTTGTATCATCCTATGTAGTGCCCAGTGTTTGAAAATGTAATCTTAATAAATATTTGTGAATTGATTATAACAGTTATGTTGAAACAGAGAAAATGAGACATAGTTTTAGCCCAGGAGGCAGGAAAAATGTTATGCCACTAACAGAAAGAGGGAAAACTGGAAGAGTTAGTTTTTGAGAAAAGACCTGCTATGTGGGACAATTTCAAATACAGACGAGCCGGGATGGAATTTAAAGAGATCTGAGATGTTGGCAAAATGTAACTGGAGATACTGGGAGAGATTGAACTTAGAGATGGATTTTAAGATATCAGTGTAGAATGTATATGAAAATAAGAAATTGAGTTGAGTTACTTTTCCTGAGCGGGATACAAGGATGATTTCTTTCCCAGGTTCTTGTCCAGACAGATTTGAAGAATGAAGCCACAGGCAAAAGGTGGTGGGTCAAAAGGGTGGAAAATTATTGGAAGCAAGTACAGACTCCCACATAGGAAGGGAATCCCAAGGGGGTGACCCACTAAGTCCCCTTTTCTGTGGTTTATAAAGGCTGCATTTCTTTCTTTTTTTCACATTCTCTTTTGATTGGTCACTATAGCATCTTCAAAGCTTAAACCCCACGTGGTTCTCCCCTTCAGTAGTAGAATATCCCCTTGAAAATCTGTTTTCCTCTTCTTCCATTTGTCAGCATTTCTCTAGCCCCTGTGAAAGCTTGTTTCCTCTTTCTCCCCATACCCTGTGGCTTTTCCCTATCTTCTGTGAATGGATGTATCCCTCTCCCCTTATCCCGAAGCATCTCCTTTTTTGTTCTCTGTGAATGTATGCCTTTTGGCAGCTCCTAGCCCTCATCTAGGCAATCCTCCCCCATGGACCCTCTTTATTCCTAAAACTCCCTAAACCTGCCTATTTTGCCCCTAAAACTCCTTTCAGAGTACTATGGAAAGTAACCTTGCAACTTAACCTGAAAAAAATCCTAACTGGATAAGTCCTGGTGGATAATCACTCCCTCAGAGCCCTCCCATAGTACCTCCCCAGCCCCAATTGGCACCAATCCAGGCTGAGTGAGATGGGCCAGACATGCCCTAGAGACCTCCTGTGGCCCCTCTCCAGCCAGCCAACCTCCTGTGGTTCCTCCCCAGCTGGCCAGCCCAGAACTGGGCTAGATGGCCCTGACCAGTCCCAATAGACCCAAATCGAGACTGGGTGAGATGGGCTGGACACAGTCCCTCCTTGTCCCCATTCGTGCACCAGTGGAATCCCTCAGCCTGGCCTGTGCATTCTCACAATCCAGGACCCCTCAGAGGATGTAAGAGAGTTGATTTTGATCCAATCCCCCATGCCAAGCCTTGGGATCAACCAATGCATGAATCCATGCACTGGGCCATTCGTTACATTATAAAATCACAAATAAGTACAATACTAAATGTTGTTTCATGGTCTATCTATCTACAATATTAGAATAAATATTATTTGCAAAAATGTAATAGAATTATCAATGCATTATGACTATTACATAAGTAAAAGTCTTGAATCTTCAACATTTCTTATATTTTAAAAATATGCTCTAAAAGGCAGTTGAACTGAAAATTTGAAAGCATTCTATGAAATGTGACTTTCACTTTAAAAGAAGAAACTAGGGCAACTAAGTTAGAAAAAGGTGAATGTGTGTCATTTCACAGATTTTTATTACTCAATGAAAATTTCAAAACAAATTGCATAAATGCTGTGAATTAAGTTAGGAGTTTATAAAATTTGTAAACTGGCACTAGGTGAATATTTATAGAGATAATACTTTGAGTTGAGAAAATATTAAAGAAAAGCTGGATAACAGACCTTTGTTATATGGCCAGTGACAACCTGGACGACCAAATGACTGGTCACCATGACGTGCATTGAGCACCTCTCGGTCGCTTCTCTGTGGCCCACAGGCTCTGACTGCAGCGAGGCAATCACAGCAAGGTGGTGGCAGGCGGGTGGGCAGGGCTGTGAGTGCAGCAGGGAAGTGGTGGGTGTGTGGGGTGGTGAAGGTGGCAAGCAGTGGTGGGAGGGTGGGTGGACCTGCAAGAGAGATGGGGTGGTGGGTGACTAGGCAGGGTGGTGAAAGCAGTGGGCAGGTGAGTGGGGGTGTGAAGGCTGTGGGCGTGTGGGCAAGGCTGAGAGCAGCAGTGGGCTACTGTGTGCAATTTCGCATGCTGGGCCTTTAGTGTTTTATAATACACAGATTTGTAAGGACTTGAAAACTAACAAAAAACTAAATATGACAAAACTACTAGGGAAGGTGGCAACCTGAGAAAAGATGACAATTTTTTTTTGCTCCATGTTGACTTTATATACAATGACCCAAAGCTGCTGCACTTTTAAGGGAGTGTACATTCAGGGGAGACACTAGTGTAAAGGAAAAATAAATCACTGGAATTGACAATATTTCTAAATCAAATATACCAGGGGTTCATAGTGAACTAGGAAAATAATCCAACTGAATATAAATAAAAATATTCCTGACTAGATGACATGAAACCTGAATAGTAAAGTGAATAAAATTGCACAAAGGAGAATATCATTCAAATACAACAAAAATGACTGACAATGTAGCTTGTTTCAGATCAAGAATCTGTGTCTATCAAGAATCTAGGTGAATTTACTTTTTTACTTCTGTGCTGTCAGATAATAGAACGGCTAATCAAAAATGAAGTACTCAGCTCTCAAGTAAAAATCCGGGAGGATATTTAGCAAATTTAGAAATGCTGGACATGTCTTCTAAAGAAATTCTCCAGTTTTAGATTTATGGAAGTTAAGAGAAAGGCCTTCTCATTAAATATTAATAAAAGTAAAAACTAATAAGGTAAACATGAATCACTAAGGGCTAGAGAGATTAGCAAAATATATGGAAAACATGTATATAATATTTCTACAATATTTTTTCACTATAAAAATTTTAAAATGAAAAAAATAAGGGAAAAGACAAACATTAAGTCAAGTGAAAAGAGATCCTAAAGAGATTTCAAAGTCAATTGAAGGGGAGTCATCCAAAGAGCAGCAATGTAGAATTTTTAAAGAAAATAGAAATGGTAATAATTGAGCAATCATAGTTTAAAACTAAATTAATAACATGGAAAAAAGTTCAAATTGCTTTCAAAACTCAGAATAAAAAAATATATCTTAACTAATAAAAGCAAAATATTAAAATTAACCGTTTCTTTGGGATGGGGGTAAGCCACGCCCACCATCCAATCAGAATGGCTGTATGCAAATTAGCTCAGACAAGATGGTGGCTGGCAGCCCTGGAGGCCGGTGCAGTGCCAGCGGCAGGGTGAGCAGGATATGGGGGTGGACGGGAGGGAGATGGCATGGTGGTGGTTGGTGTGGGGGTGGGGAACGATCGGAAGGGTGGCGGGTAGTGTGGGG
>PVJC01047804.1:0-12740 GCA_004026665.1 Murina feae
ACTATTTCCCACAGAATTTCTCCAAAATTTCTTTTCTGTCTACCAAAATGAGTGTTAGTGTAGAAAGTCTGATACCCAAACTCTTCATAATTTGCTTCATCTCAATGACTACCCATAAATCTTTCTACTTACTTTTTTTTAAATCCTCAACTGAGGACATACTTAGAAAGAGGAAGGGAAGGAGGGAGGAAGGGAGGGAGAAGGAGGAGGAGGAGAAGGAGGAGGAAGAGGAGAGAGAGAGAGAGAGAGAGAGAGAGAGAGAGAGAGAGAGAGAGAGAGAGAGAGAAGAGCAAAACATCAATCAGCTGCTCTCTATAAGCTTCCGGACCAGGGATCAAACCTGGAAACCCAGACATGTACCCTGCCTGGGAATCAAACTGGAAACCCTTTGGTGCATGGGATGATGTTCAACCAACTCACCACTTTGACTAGGCTCTACTTACTTTTTAAATTCAATATTCTCAAGATATAAAACATAAACTGGTAATAATTTTCCTGCAGAAAAATCTTCTGGGCATTGCTGTGCCCCTTTGTTCTGCAGATTACAGTGTTCTTTATTTTAGAGAGAGTTTCCTTTGAGTTTATGTATTACATTAAAGTTCATATTATATTTGGCCTTTTCCAAGGTATTCATTCAATTACATAAATGTTATATCTTTTATCCATGTCTGTGATCTTTTCTATAATACATGCATTTTACGTTTCATTCTAATTCATGTTGCTTCTACTATGGCTTTCATCTCTCTAGTTGATTTTGGTTCTCTCCCAATTTTCACCTCCTCCTCTTTTGAGCTCCTTTGTGAAATATAACATGTCGTCTGCAGCAATGCTGCCCAAAATCATGTGCCTGAACTCTGTCAGAGGCAATTGAGCTAAATTTTTTCTCTCATATTTTCAGCTTCTAATCCTTGAATATACATTTTTTCTTTTTATCTACATGTCATTTATCTATTTATACCTCTGTCTAGCCAACTATCTATATGTGCATAAAGCAGGGAAGAAATGCTAACATCCAAAATTCAGATATACAAAAATACAACTTTATTTTGTATAGGCGACCTCAGTGGCTTAAGTCTCTTAGTCTGCCTAGAATAAACAACCTACTCTCTATGATATGTTCACATGCTTTCTTGAAAGCAATTGACTGATTTCCTGTTAATGTCATTGTAGATTTAACTCTTACAAATTCACTGTCTGATTAAAATATCACAGAACATTATTAAAGAATATAAAAGAATTGAATTGATAGGTTCTCTCCTTGACCAAATTTAGGTTCCTCTGAACTCTCTTCATATCTAGGCCTCAACTTTGCTCTATAAAGACTGAAGGCTCTTAGGACAAACAATTTTGTTCACGCACCAACACCGAGAAACTTGAACAAACTCCAGAATGATTTCTAACAGCTCAATGCCACATCCCTGGGATGACCCCGTTCCCCTTAAGTCCGCCCCTGGGAAAGCTCGAAGCGACCAAAGAGAATGTACTGATTGTTTGATCAGCACCACCAGACAGAGCTCCTGTCTCCCAGTCTGGGCTGGAGGGCAGGAGCCTAACACCAATGTGTGCCAGTTAGCAAACCCTGGTGGCCCAGCCCATTGATCAACTTCCCTGCTCATTTTCTCCATCTTCCTCCCTCTCTGACTCTGCAGGGGCCTCCAATCATTCCTCCCTCATTCTCCTTACTATGCCTAGTCAACTCTTGAGCTCAATTTACACTTGAATCTCTCCCCATTGCAGTAGTTACTGACTTTAACAAGTCTCTCACTTTGTTTCTCTTTGGCAGAATGCATCAAAATATACCACGTATATAAGTTAGAAGACACAGTATTATAATAAAGTCAATTTTGTCCAGATTAGCCCATATATGTAATACCATCCCAATGAGAGTCTGAAGTGTATGCATGTGTAACTTACTCTGTTTTAATATAGAAATTTAAAAGTTCAAGAAAGACTATAAGAGGAATTGCCTTACAAAATTAAAAGTTTTAATAAAGACTTTTAATCAAAAATGTGAAAGATTTTTATTAAGCTATTTTGAATATGATGTAATATTTATATAGGAATGTATTGTGAGGCCAATGGAACAGATGGAAATTGAAAATCAAACACATACTTGTAAGTAAACTTGATATATAATTGAGATGGCATCAAAAATCAATGTAAAAATAATGATCTATTTAATATATTGGTCTGAGATAATTTGTTATTTATATAGGAAAAAAATAGTTTTTAAATTCACCTAAATCATAAAAATAGATCATTGTCATAAATATAAATACAAGGGTTAAAAACAAAGTACCTACATACTTTATTGTTTGCTATTCATATGTAGATCTATAATTAAAACATTGAAATGCATGTCTTTAAAAATCATGTGGGCAAATTTGACAAGAGATTTCAATTTTTAAATGGCTGTTTTATTATTCTGTTAACTCTCTGCATGTTGAAATTATTCTAAGTAAATTGGAAAAAAGAGAATTAACGTTCATCAAGCTCTTACTCTGTGTCAATTATGATGCTAAAAACCTTCATATATAATTTTACATATTCCACAGCAAACTCTATAAAGTAATCATTATTTAGGTCCATTTTATTTACAGAGCAATTGAATTTCAAAAAGGTAAAATTTCTGAAAGCTAAGATATCCAGAAATGTCTAGTTCTAAATGCTGACATTTCACTAAGCCATGAATTTTTCCAATGTGTCTCTGATGAGCCCAAAGCTCTTTCTCAAGTTTAGCTTGGTCCGGTTAGCATAGACATAGCATGAAAATATCTGCTTCTCCTGTTTTCCAGGGTGCCTTACCGCATGGAGGTTTTCAGTACAATCACAAAAGTTGATTGCCAATATGAGAAAAATTCTACCATAATTTGCCAAATGACGTGGATGTTATGCAACAAGAAAATGGGAATGATTTCTGAAATGATCTTCTGAAGTTATCTGCCATGTTCTCCTTCATTGTAGTGAACAGAAACGAATGTCTATGGGCACATTTGGCTGTGACGTTTTCACTTCTCTGCTTTTGGCTTGTCCACCCAGACATTTAAACCTGGAAATAGTGTTCAGATTAGGACAAAAAGGGTTGTAATAACTGTTCTCCTTTGACTCCCCAGCTAACATCAGCCAGTTGGGATGAATACAGAAAATAGGAAAATCTGTTACACTTTACTGCAACTTCTCTGATATATACTTTGAGGTGAAATTGCAGTTGTGTCATAGGGAATACAAATATTTAATATATTTAGATTTTTTTCCCTTATCTGCTTTGGCTCAGTGAATAGAGCTTTGGCCTGCTAACTGCTAAGCGTCCTGGGTTTGATTTCAGTCAAGGGCACATGCCTGGGTTGTGGGCTCAATCCCCAGTGTGGGGGCATAGAAAAGGCAGATGATCAATGATTCTCATCATTGTTGTTTCTGTCTTTCTCTTCCTCTCCAAAATCAATGGAAATCTAATATAGATAGATGATATAGATATAGAGATATTTAGATATTTTTTAAAACACTCTACTATTTGACCCTACATAACAGTTTATAAATTTTCCTATTGTGCCATAATCTACTCAACACAGGATATTATTGGGCTTTTTAATATGTATGAATCTGTGAGTCTAATTGGTATAGAATGCTATTATTGCTTTAATTTGTAAATCTTGATTCCTAAGGAATTAGTGAGTCATCTTTTCTTTTTGTTTTTTTATTTGAATATTTTAATTTCTTCTGTGAATCAGCCATTCATGCCTCTTATTTACTTTAAAACTTGTTTACCTAAATTTTTATACAGACTTATAGGAATTATTTATGTACTCTAGATAACAATGTTTTGTGATATATATATTTACACTTATATCCTCTAAGCTAATAAAATATTTGACATTCTGTTTATCTAGAAGTTCTGCCACACTATCTTGTTGAAATAAACTGGAAAATATAGGTTTGGAAAATATGATTGATGGACACATTCATTCCAAGTGTACCAGTGGCTTGATTGAAAATGAAAAATCTCACTTTTCTAGCCCTTTTTCTGACACATTTAAATGCTAGGACCCTCTGAAATGTCTGTATTTTATAAAGCTGAAGTAAGCAAGTCATTGTGATATTGGCAAATGAATAGACACACATATTAATGGAAAAGCTTAAAGAGCCCAGAAATAAACTGACAAAAATATAGTCACCTTATCTCTGGTAAAGGAGCAAAGGCAATTCAATAAAGAAAGCATAATCTTTACAACCAGTGGCACAAAAAAATTAGACAGCCATATGCAAAAAAGAAATCTTACTCCTTTAACAAAAATTAACTAAAGATGGATCTTAGACCTAAACATAAAATTTTGAGAAAAAAAAAAAAAACAAGAGAAAAATCTGTGTAAATTTGTTTTTAGCAGTGAGCTTTCACATGTAACAACAAAAGCAAAATTCATATGAAAACAAAATGATAAATTCAACTTCATTAAAAAGAAAAAAATTTAAAACTTCTGCTTGGTGAAAAAGGCAGGGAAACAAAAGACAAGCCACAGACTGGAAGAAAATACTTGTGAAATACATAACCAAAAAGGAATTCCTATCTAAATTTACAAGAAACTTTTAAAACTCTACAATAAGAAAGTAAGCAACTCAAGAAGTGGCTGAAGGATCTGAACCTTATCACAGAATATACACAGATGGAAAATAAGCATATGAAAAAACTCTCAACATCAGTTATGTTTAGGTAATTGCAAATGACAACAATGAAATGCCACTACATAACCATTAGGAAGGCTAAAATTTAAAAACTAAAAATACCAAAAGTTTGAAGATCTGGAACAACAGAAATTTCATTTATTGCTGGAATATAAAATAGTACAGGCAGATTGAAGGAAGGGAATTTATTCTGTGCTCCTGGGCGAGGCTCACAGACCCCGGGGGGTAGGGGCCAGTGGAGTCGCGCCAAGAGGGAGTAAGGGCCTTTTTTTATACAGCTGTTCAGTGAGGGCGGGGAAGAATGAGCTGTGGGAGTTCCCGCCTGGGGGTCTTCACAGTTTCCAGGAAGGAATCTTATGTTGGCATCTGTCTGGCAGCTGAGCTGTTAGGAATTTCAGAGAGGGCCCAGTATCTGCATCACCATCTGCCTGGTGGAGGCATGTATCAGCCCCCTGGACTCCCATCCGACCTAACAGAAACTAGTTGCATGATATGTGGGAATTTTCTGTAATATTTTCTCCATTTTTCTATAAATCCAAAACTCTTCCAAAGAATAAAATGCAACGAATATCCACAGCAAGATAAAATGTTAAGCACTCAAAATATTTCAATATCAGAGAAGTTCGTTGTAATTTCTGACACAAGTTTTAGAAAATACATCCCAAACTTAATTGAAGAAATAGAATATAGCACATTCTACTAAATATTCCCACAAATGAAGGTACTTTTGAAAAGAATTATGCATATGGTAAAGCTTTAAAAGCCAAAGGTTTAGACATATATATATATATACATATATATATATATATATATATATATATATATGTATATATATATATGTATTAAAGAGAGAAATAAAAATTAGCAAAAATAATTTATTAAAATACTTGATTTTTCAAATTATTAAAAAATATTCTTTTCCTCAGAATTCTTCCCCTATTGATCCACAGGCACACAAAATTTTAGAGTAAGTAAATTCTGGTTACCGAATGTCATTTTTCATGGAGCAGACACAAGAAAAAGGAGAGGGGGAAGTGGACGTTTCCAAATTGAATCGATTTACTTATAAACATGATCTTCAAAACATCTGTGAACTTGTCTCACGGCAAAAGAATGAGCTCAAACAACTGACTGCTAACCAAGAGATGGTATGCGAATCCTCAGGCTGCTGGGAATGCTGCTTTGGCGTTATCACCTGGCATACGCAGGTGGGAAAAAGTAGACAAAGAAAGGCCTCAGGTGCTCACCTGGCAGCACACAGGCTAACACTGGAACAAGACAGAGATCAGCAGGGCCCTTGCACAGGATGACATCATCCCTGAAGTGTCTCTTTGGGAGAAGGGGAAGTGACTGTTTAATGGGTGTGGAGTGTCAGCTTGAAATGATGAAAGAGTTTGGGACATGGACGTTGGTGATGGTCACATAACAACATGAATGAATTTAATGCCCACGGAACTGTATGTTTTAAAACAGGAAAGATAGTAAATTTTATAATATCTATTTTTTACAACAAAAAGAAAAGATTAGGAAAATACCAGAAAGGTCAATTCCTCCCCAAGTTGAGACAGTGGCCCCAGGAATAAAACAATATCAGGTGGCCAGAAAGATAAGCTGACTGCAAGAATGTCATAACCCCTCCACTTCTGGTTTTTAAAAAATGAAGAATTTTATCTTTCTTCTAACCGCTTGCTTTTCCTACCCTAACATGGAAAAATCCATAAATCCGCCTTTATCTAAAGCCTGTTTATTCCGTGAAAGCCTGCTTTGGCCCTAGTTTATAAAAGCAGCCAAGCAGAGCCAGCTTCCGCCAGCTCTGAGAACTTTCCTTTCTTCTGTGAGCCTCCCTTGTGCTCAGGCATAAGCTTAACAAGATCTGTCTGAAAGCTGGGGTTTCTTCTTGACTATTTTGGGGAACCCAGGAACCCCAATACCAGTAACAAAATGACTTTTCTAACTTAATCCCAGGGCTGTGAAACTTCAGTTTATATGATTTATTTCCTTGAGTTTAGGAACTGCCTAATCAGCCTGCTTTTTTTAATGTAGTTTTTACTTTGATATAAATTATAGATTTGCAAACAGGTGTAAAAAATAATATGGAGAAAGTCCACTTACAGATTACCCAGTTGCCCTAATAATAACTCTTGAAAAACTATGGTACAATATTATAGCCAGGATATTGAAATTGATAGCCAAAATGTACAACATTTTCCGTGTTTCTCTTTTACATCAAATCCATTTCCCTCCCGCTCCCTACCCTCTCTTTAACCTTGGCAGCCACTAATCTATTCTCCATTTCTATAATTTAATCATTTTAAGAATGTTATATAAATAGAATCATATACTATGAAAACGTGGGAAATCAGCTTTTTTACACTCAGCATATTCTTAGAGATTCATCCCATTGTTGTGTGCATCGATATGTTGTTCCATCTAATTGCTAAATCATATTCTATGGCAAGGTTGCATATTAATTCATTTAACTCAGCAATTTTCAAACTTTTTCATCTCACCCACACATAATTACTAAAATGCTACCACACCAAAAAATATATTCTTTTAAAAAATAGGTATAATTTTGATTCATTCTCACCAGACGGCTATTATACTGGCTGTTCTCATTTTTCATTTGACGACCTAAGGGAAAAGAGGTCATGCCCCTGACTGACTAGGTATTGCATGTTTTAAAAATTCTTGCAGCACACCTGGTAGAAAATCACTGGTTTTACTAATGACCTTTTGAAGGTTATTTGAATTGTTTCCATTTGGGCTATTATGAGTAGAGCTGCTATAAACACTTATGTGTGGGTGTTTGTGTTAAGTGAAGTTTTAGATTTTTCTAGGATAAATATGCAGCAAAATATTCCTACATTTAGTTTTATAGGAAACTGTCCAACTATTGTCCAGAGAGTCTGCACCATTCTACATTCCCAAAGCAATGGGAGAGGGATCCAGCGCATCTGCATCCCTGTCAGCATTTGGGGACAGCACCTTTTAAATTTTAGGCATTTTGATAGATGTGTACTGATATCATCGTGACTGTCATTTTCCTAATGGCTAATGAAATCTTTTTATATGTCATCTATATATCCTTTAATAGAATGTCTCTGCTTATTTTGTATATTTTTAATTGATTTTTTTCATTTTGTTGAGTTTCGAGAGTTCTTTATATAGTCTATATACTATTGTATATGTTGAATGTTTTAAAGTATTTTCTCCACACTGTAGCTTGTTTTTATCTTCTTACCCCAATATTTAATTGAGCAAACACATTTAGATACTCATGGTTGTGCCAGGAAAGAATTATGAACTTCTGCCGAGGTTCTCAGAGCTGCCCTGCCCATGACCATGACAGTAGCCAGCTCTATTGTGATCACACCAGACTTCCAGGACGTTCCCCTGACTTTCCTTAATCCAGAGTCAAATTCTGTAGGTCACAACCAAGAAATAACTAACAAAACACATCTAATCCTTTTGCCTGGGAGGGAGGCAGGAAAATTAGCAGGGAATTCACTACACTGTGAATGAGGATGGAAACAGACTTAATCCACTTTACTGTTTCAGGAAGGTCTGGCAATGCTTCAGCTTCTGCCGTAATCACTGAGATTTGTGATGGAAAACCGCATTGGGGAATTTTTAATCTGGTGGTTCTGCAGTTGGCTGTGGACCTCTGTGATTTGATTCACCTTTGTAGTTCATTATTAATGTTATCATTTTGTTTTTTAATAAAGAAAATGTGTAATAAATAATCTTTCCAGCAAAGTGAGTGCATTCATTTGTTAATTTGGAAATAATTATTGAACAACTGTTAATATATAATAATTTGAGTTTACAAATTAATTTCAAGTACATTATTACTTTCAGCCTACATGAACTAATTATGAAATACACATTGGTAAAATCAGGATAGTAATAAATATTTTCTCATTGAATTTGTTATTTCATAATTAACTATTATAAGTAAATTTTAACTTTTTAAATGTTTACTAATAACAAGGAGATTTCTAGGAATTAGGAGTGCAGGAATGGCAAAGCATATAACATTATTTCTAAAATTAAGTTCAATATATAAAAATAAATTCCAGTTATTTGATTTTGAGAAAAGAGAGAGAGGGGGTAAAATAATATTTTTAAATGGCAAATATGTCATAGGTAGCAAACTCTTCTTCCATCCTCTCAACTTTCTTCCTATTGAAATCACACCAGGCATAAGAAAAAGGAAAATGGCTGAAGCAGAAATGCATAGATCTGTATTACTTAAATGAAAGAAGCAAACCTGGAAAGACAACATACTGTATTATTCCAATTATGTGATATTCTGGAAAAAAGCAAAACTATGGAGACAGTAAAAGGATCAGTGTTTGACTGGGATTAGGAGGGTGGGAAGAATGAAGAGGTGAAGCACAGAAAATGGTTATTCCTAGAACGCACAACACCAAGAGTGACCTCCCATGTGAACTACGGACTTTAATGGATAATGATGTGTTGACACAGGCTCATCAATTGCAGCAAATGTACCACTCTGGTTGATAATGGGGAAGACTGTACATAAGGAGGCTCAGGGGATGTGTATGATATCTGTGTACCATCCCCTTAATTTTGCTGTGACCTAAAACAGCTATAAAAATTGTCTGTTAAAAAATAAATAAATAGATGCACCTGAAAGCTGGAAACGTCTATGCAGTTTTGTTCCTTGCAGCCCTAGTATTATCAGATTAAAGACTGAAGGTTAAAAATTTAAATATAAAAACGTCATACAATAGCTCATCCTCAGAGGAAGAACACTGGGAAGTTCCCGGTTGGTCTCTATCTAAAAACAGCCTCAACTTGGAGAGCCAGGCACAGGAAGAGAGAGAAGTCCTCCCAGAATCACCCCCACCTCTGCAGATGCCCATGGCTCACACGCTGTTGTGCCCAGCAGGAAACGGTCAGAGCATGGCTATCAGCAACGCCTGGAGTCAAGCCAACATTATTAAACTTTTATTAAAATAAAAATATTAAAAGAAACAAGCACCAATGGACTAAATAATACATGGATACCAAAGGCTTTGCCTTTCTCCACACCACACATTGACTGCTAAGGGGTCATTGCTGTGGTTGGGAAACACAGAAACTGGCCCCTTTCTACCTGATTTCACCTGACACCCTCAGCAAGTTCAGGCAACAGCTCTGTGAAACATGCCCCAATGACACAGAAGCCCCCAAAGGGGAAAGGTGCCCATAAACTTGACGAAGCATCAGGGCTCACTTTCCACAAGGTCGCCAGACGTTTTGTGGGAGTGAACATTCACACCACCATGAAATCAGTCAGGTTTTCTTCTCTTCTGCATTCTAGGTCCAAGGAAGTTACACCGACCAAGTGCCACTGTAGCAAATCTAAAGGCTTCAGTGCGTTTGAATTCCCGTTAATATTCCATGGCTATTCATTCAGTTGGCTCCCTAAGAAGCTTTTACTGAATGCCCGCGAATAAAGTCAGTTTCAAACGTTCAAAATTCAACAAATATTTGTTTGCTTGTTTTTATTGCAAAAATATATATCAGGTGATATGCTTTGTTCTGAGAATGTGGTGAGCAAAAACAGAACTCACTGTGGGAGAAACGTAGGCAAATGAAACAGTCGCAAAAACATGCACTTAACGAAGCACAAAGCGCACCACAGCCCAGGATGGGTAAGAGGGGTTAAGGGGTCCGGAAGGCTGGTGCTGAGATCTAAGGATGAGCTGGAGGCAGGTTTGATATATGCGCCACAGAAGGCAGACATCACCATGTGAAGCTGAGTAAGACGCAGTAAGACGGGCCCTAGAGCTCATAGCAGGCATTTGCACTAGACCTTAAAGAATACAAAGACTTTCAAAGACAGAGAACATAGGAAGGGGGATTCCAACGCAAGGGAACTGAAGTGCAGTTTTGTCACTTTGTACCTTGATATCTTCTAAATACAAAGAAAGGAGCAGGCGAGCGCGGTGGGAGTCATCCGGTTCCCGTCAGACAGAGAAATCCTTTTGGCACTGGTATCACTTAGCGAGTGCCAGAGTCCTGCCTGGGTTGGCGATCCTGGGCCCTAAAAGGGCCTGCTTGGGCACAGCCTCGTTCCGGGCCCCTCGGCCATGTGCTTTGTGCCCGTAAAGTAAGACGCTTTTATTCTGTCTTTCATGGAAATGAGCAAAGCACAGGTCCCCGGGAGATAGTGTTCTTGGCCAGCTGAAGCCTTAGTACACCACGAGAGGAGATTAAGCCATTTCTCCGAGCTCCTCCCAGCTGGGCAAACTATAAACCCAGCTCACTGTCAAGCTCCACAGAAGATTAGAATATTCACCGAGAGAGGGAGGTTCTTGCAGGAGTACTCCCGTGAGCAGACCCACCCACTGCTCACAAGCTTCAGCGTCAAACCCACTTCATTTCCGTTTTCAGCTGTACTGTTATATAGAGGGGCTATTATGCCAAAATAAATTTAGTCTAAAAAAGGACTCGGTTTTTTTTTTTCTGAATACACTGTTTCATTTTATTATTTCTTTTATTATATTTATTGAGGTGACATTGGTGAGTAAGGTCAGATGGGCTTCAGGTGATAAGAGACTGTCTTAATGTGATCCATTTTGCCACGTCCGTCTTGGCCTGATACATGAAGCTATGAACCTGAGAAGGACTTCTGTCGAGAAAAGTTGTCTTTCTGTTCTAAGCATAATTGACACATCTTTGTTTCATATACCCGCACACCCCCCTCCAGAAAAACACACCTTGTAACTTGACTGTTTATACAGCCAGCTGTAGAGCAGATTCAGTGTTCTGAGCAGTCAAGTGGGATCTCAGATGCTTTGATGTGATCAACTTCCTTTCATCTCAGATTAGCTGTGGAAGAAGTAGAAGTTTCCCCACCTCAGAATGACACTGAGAATCTAAGGTTACCTGCAGGGCACCCATTTTAAAAGGCATTGTGTGGCAGAGGAATATAACTTTGAGAGCCATAGAGAAGAGAGTATTTGAAAAACTGGAGAGTGATTGCACTGGTGAATGGTGCCCAGGAAAATAGCATTTCTCTCGATATGTCTATTTGTCACTCAGAGTAGGGAGACTGGGGCACACACACCACTTAAACAAAATGAATTCATATGCTCAACATGAGTCCTGAGTGGAAAGACATTTTTACTATTAGAGGATGTTTTCTATTAATATCTCCTTAAAAATTGGTAGTTGAGTAGAGCAGAGAACATAGAATTTGGGCTGAGACAAACCTAGGGTTGAATACTACTCTCATATACAGCTGAGTGACCTGGCAATTACATAAAGTCCCTCACTGTTATAATAAATCCAACCCCAAGAGTTCAGATCCAGACACGACATTGACCAGTTTCTGCCAAATCCTCTGCTAAGCAAAACGATGTACTTCAGAATGGCTCAAAGAGAGGACTCTGAAAGATGGGTAAAAAGAAAGTGAGCTGCTTGGGTCCCTGAGATTTAGGGGCACAGCATGACAGGCAGGGAACCTTGCATCCCATACACAGCAGATGAAGGCAACCCAAATGTGTGCTTCACAACCCTCAACCTAGCGGCAAAAAGCCCTCCAGGCGGAGTCATTCCTTCCTGAGACTGGTAGTGGCTCCTCAGACAGCAGTTGAGTCCAACACCATCAGTAAAGGGGAGGGGATCAATTGGGATGATCATGGGAAAGAAGTAGCTGCAAACCGCTGGAGGGAGAGAGAGAGAGAGAGAGAGCACAATGGCAGGCAGAACCAGACCAACAAGCAGTCCAGTCTGGGCAGGCTCTTTGTCGACACAATCTAAAATAAGCTCCATATCTGTCCAGCGACACCCGAGCAGTGTGGAAGAGGGCTGAGAGGTAACCAGTAGAAAGATTCCCTCCACACCCATCCTCCAACAAGAGATACTCAGCAGCCAGGCCTGACCAACCCCTTCACACCTCAGACAGCACAAGCAGGACCAGTGGGAGCCCTGTGGGCATAAGAAAAACCAAGCAAACCAAAATCGCAGTCCAAGACTCAGTAAATTAAACTGCTATTGGAACCACAGTCCACACACCAGAACCTGTATGCAAAAACTAAACAGGG
>PVJC01047805.1:0-12765 GCA_004026665.1 Murina feae
TCCGCCCCTGGCTTGCCACCCAACTCTGTGCCAGGTGTGTCCTCTCAGCGGTGGGGGCCCACCAGGTGTGTGCGATCGTGGGCCCTCTGGTGGGAAACATCCAGGCCTGCACTCACCAGCCCTCCCACCCCCAGTGCACGAACCGTGAAGGGGCTGTGGGCAGCCTGAAAATGGCCCTCAGCCCCTCACCCAGGCTGGCCAGGCATGCCAGCAGGTGGATATCTCCCCCGAGGTGTCCCAGACTGCAAGAGGGCACAGGCCAGGCTAAGGGACCCCCACCCCCACCCCCGAGTGCACTAATTTTTGTGCACCGGGCCCCTAGTGTGTGTGTGTGTGTGTGTGTGTATATATATATATATATATATATATATATATATATATATATATGGAGAGAGAGAGAGAGAGAGAGAGAGAGAGAGAGAGAGAGAGAGAGAGAGAAAGAGAAAGAAGGCACAGGGAATAATTAGAGAGATCCATAACTTCTAGGCACAGCTCCCAGGATTCCATCTCAATAGCACAGGACATATTTCACTTTTAATTGTGAACCACCAAGATACAGTGAAAATACCTTGATCGCAGGGCAGCCCAAGGAGGGGTCTTTTATACCTCTCTGACCACACAGCCAAAATCATGAACAGGCTCAATAGCAGAAACAAGAACATATGACAGAAACAATGTGCAAACCATTAATCTTTACATTTTCTGTCAAACAGTACTGACCAGCTAGTGCAAGTTGCCTGCTGGTCTACCCTGTATACTAGCACAAGAACATATAAATCACTAGTTAGTACAGTTTACTGAGGATTGACCAAATTTCTTATCCATTTACCCACTTGATGGGCACTCAGGTCTATAGCAATCCTGTGTTTATCCTAGAGAACACTTAGAACCAGTCATGTGGTTGGCCCTTGGTCAAACATGAACGAAAGAGACCATCTTGTTATTAATATAGTCCTAAGAGTCATGGATAGACCAGGAGACAAGTAGCACTAGCTTGTCAGCACTGTTTATACAAATTATACAGTTTGTACCTGGTTTCTGTTATGTTCTCTTGGTTCCCATTTTTTGATTCTGGCTTTATGGCCACAGAGGCTATAAAAGATCTCCTTGGACAAGACGATGCCCCTGAGACCAGAATTATCTTACACAGATCTTGGAGGTTTATATTGTGAAGAAGAAATATGTCCTGTGCAAGTGACATAGAATCCCAGCAGTTGTGCTGGGAGTTTGAAGATTTATGGCATCGCCTTTTTTTCTCTCCTGTTGTACCAAAATCTCTATCTTTATTAAAACCTTATATAACACAGGACATAAGAAATGATCATTCTTTAATGTTAAGTAAATAAATGAAGATTACAAGATGTCATTCTAACAATCACTAATTCCATCACACCTGCATTTAATTTATTAATTTATTTAGCTTTTTAAGTCACAGCCTTTCCTCCATATTCTCCTTCTGCTTAGTTGTCCATCACTCCCTGCTGCTGTCAACTCTGAATTGTACTCCACTGCCAATTTGCTACCTTTAAAGCTCTTGTTTGCTGAAAAGCAGCATTCTAAATTTGTGAGAAGTATGTTGCTGACTGAAGTCAATGGGAAGGGAGGAAAGTGCTTATGATTTAGGTAAATGTGTTTGGTAAATCATTTCACCAAGGGAGACTCTTTGGGAGAGGGGTTACCTGAAGTCTCTAAATATGTAAAGTCAAACTAAGATAGATAGCTGCAAAATACATTACACCAAAAAGATGCATTGTTTTCTACCTCAAGTACAATTTTAGTCCAGAAATGAATGTGATAGGAATAAAAAAACCAATCCTGTATGAAGGATTTTAAAACTACCTCTAGAAAAGGGGTTTATATAAGAATCAGGAGAGCCCTCGAGATAGAGAATGTTAGCATTCTAAAGATAGAACAACTCTTATAAACATTAAGTGTTAAAAGAATTAAAAGGTCAACATGTACCTTTATGTAGTCAATAAGATTTTGATATTCAATGTAGTTGCCTCCTCCAACCACAAAAACAATTGCCTAAAAATACAAACAGAAAAATAAGTTTAAGAAAGTAGTTAAAACACCATTTTAAAACAGTATTTTAAGTTTCAAGCATAAAGTTTTTAGGTGGGAACATACTCCACACATAGGTAAAAGAAAATACTAGCTAGCAAAGGTCATATCCTGCATGCCTGATGTTACTTCACTTATAAAGAAATTTGTTTCTAAAAAATTTATACATTTATAAACTTTTAATGTCTATTGAGTAGTAAATGAGACAGAGATTTTTCAGAAACAATTTAGAGGAAAATAAACTTCATTGTTCACATAAGCAATAGCAAAGAAATCCAAAGGGCTTTCTCCTAAGGCATTTTTGAATTTCAGGTTATTTACTGTAGGTAGAAAGAACAAAAAACTTAGCATTTATATAATTTCCAATATACAGGGTGGGGCAATATACAGCGTGGGGTAAAAGGTTAACAGCTGTCCATATGGAAAACAATATAATAACTAATCTTACCTAATAATAGACAAACGTAAATTGACCGTCCCTTCACTACATTCACCAGCCAATCAGGAGAGTATGCAAATTAACCCAACAAAGATGGAGGCTAATTTGCATATGTAGGTGTAAAACGGAGGAGCAGGAGCAGGAGCAGCAAAGACCAAAGGCTCTGGGGCCAGAGCAGCCAAGACCATCCAGCCTGGGTGCTGGAGGAAACCAGTGCCAGCAGCAAGGGGAAGGGAAGGCCTATTACACTAATCTCTTCGTGCAATGGGTGTCTAGTCCTATATAATAAAGAGGGAATATGCAAATTTACCATCACTCCACTACAAAGATGGTGGTGCCCACAGTGGAGGCAGGGGGAGAAGGTTTCTGTAACACAAGATGGCTACACCTACAGTAGAGGCCGAGTTCCTGTAACAAGCCTTAAGGAGCAATCAGCAGGAACCTGAGGCTATGCCCTCCCCCCTCACCCCTTTGGGGCTTGACAGGGGATCTCAAGGCACAACCCCCACCGGCGCTGGGCCAGGGGACCTGAAGTTGTGCCCCCTGCCCGGCAGGGCTTGACAAGGGTAGGACTGGCCGGGTCTGGGTCTTGCGTGATTTTGAGGCGCACGTGGGTGGGTGGGTGGGGACTTGACTCTGGGTCTCATGGTGTGCCCCAGACTGACAGGAGGAAGATTTTCACATACATTTTACTAATTTTCTTTCATCTCCGACACTTCTATTATAGGGAAAGGGCAAATAGCAGTATTAAAATATTTCCTTTAATTTAGCGGTTCTCAACCTGTGGGTTGTGACCCCTGTGGAGGTCGAATGACCCTTTCACAGGGGTCGCCTAAATACATCGTGCATATCAGATATTTACATTATGATTTATGACAGTAGCAAAATTACAGTTATGAAGTAGCAACTAAAGTAATCTTATGGTTGGGGGTCACCACAACACGAGGAACTGTATTAAAGGGTCATGGCATTAGGAAGGTTAAGAACCACTGCTCTAATTAATCCCCTTTTAATGTGCACAAATTTCGTGCACTGGGCCACTAATTAATAATACAAGAATAAACTGTTTCTGTGTACTCACAACTGTAAACCTACTTTTGCCCAAACCTGTATGTTCGTTCTTGTATTTTTACTAAGTATCTTCTTTATATTTCAAATGCAAACATAGTCATATCTTCACAAAAGTTTAGAATCCAATTTTAGAAGTTCCAAACATGTAAAACGTTCTTAAAGACTTCTTTTTCTGAGAATTACTTCATTTCATGTCAGTTATTTTAAGCTTAAATGAGTCTCTGTTTAAAGCAGCTTTATAAATCAGAAAAATATAAAATATATGTTTTTTAAGAATCTTGGGTGCACAGAATTGGACGTATCAAATCTGCCATATAGTCCATCATAATAAACCATGTTTAGGATAAAGAAGCTCTTGACTGCTTGGTCACCTTTTCATCTTTCCTCTTCAGGGACAGATTATTTTTATGTGGAACGTACCTCTTGGAATGGATTTTTGTTCCTCGGAACTGAGCTGTAACAAAGAAAAACCATACTGAAAATTTCACCCCTGGTTTTTCTGTTGAGAAAAACAGGCATGGGACAGACACACACACACACACACACACAATTAGATAAATATTTACAATTCTTCCTCCTTCACTGTCTTGGAGGGTGGGACCTTTAATTTTGTGTAGCCAGGTAATGAATTGGGATGCAGAGGAAGAATACAGAAGAGACACATGTCTCAGTGTCTAAAAGGAAATGGGGCAACCTATGGACTTTAAAATTATAAGAGAAGACTGAGCAGCAGCTCCCATAAGGAGTGGAAATCTGGGTTTAAGATGAGTTGATAAAGTATATATTTTAGTGGTAAATTATATAAAATTTTTACCATACTCAACATAATATTACAGTGTGGGTATACATTTGTGAAAAAAGCATGTAAACAGGAAGGATAACAACAATTTAGGAAAGAAAGGGGGAAGGGAGTAGGGATCTGTATTCTACTATGGCTTACTTATATATATCTTTATATATTAATATTACATACAAATTACGTATTTATTTATACTAGTATATTTATAATATAGTTTAAAAGTACTTCCTTAGTGTTCAAGACGTCTTTTTATGAAGATTTTCAAAGCTCTTGTGAAGCAGATGTATATTTGTTTTTAGTGCTAAAATAGGCTGCACAAAGAACTCAGTTTTTCCTCAGAAGCAATTTTTGAAAACCCCAACCAAGAAAAGAGAGCTACTGTAACTTCCCTTAGTTATTCAGAGGCTGATTCCACAGCCCTATCATCTTGTCCTCATTTCTATGGCCCATTGAAATATTCCACAGAAACCAGAGCCCACTTGATTGAAACACCTCCTCAGTATTTAACTTCCTTCGAGAGTGCTTTAGTTCAGTGGTTGCCAAGCTTTTGGACCTCACAGACCAACTGTGGTCTGTGGACCACCAGTTGGCAACCACTGATTCAGCAGTCGCCAAGCTTTAGCTTTTGGACCTCATGGACCACTGGTTGGCGACTGCTGCTTTAGTTGCTCTAAGAGTAGAAGTGGAATGAGGAGAGATAAGACTTAAGTAGCATAGGATTACTAGTTACTAATCACCCAGATCCAGTTGTGATGAGATAGCTCAGAGGAGGAGGAAAGCCTGAGCTTCTGTCTTATCAATGCCAGTATTCCTTCCCCCTCATTATGAGAGCTCCTCAGTAAGTTTCTAAGAAAAAAAATGTATTTACTTGTTAGCATATGCAAATGCAAGGAAGAAAAAAATGTAGCCTGGAGAATATTGAGATAGGAAAAGAACTGTAAAATCCACCGTTTTAAAGTGTGCACTCAGTGGTTTTATATATTTACAGAAGAGTAAAACCATTACCAGTGTCACTTCAGAACTTTTTTAATCCCCAAAAGAAGCCCCTACACCCATTAGCTGTCACTCTTCATCTCTCTCTTCTAGAACTTATCCTTTGTCAATTCCTTCTTGCCAGCTGTAGCTGCTATCAGCAGCTTCTTTTGCAACTTCGGAAGTATTTCCAATAAGTTAAAAAATGAGAATAACCTTTTAAGTTACGAAAACTATCAAGTAAGCAGCTATGTAGTGATTAGATTATCTATCCTGACTACCTGCAAAGATGAGAGCATGGGGTAAAGCAAAGACAAAGTTCTAAAGTTCCCAAACGTAAGGGACAAGCACAAAAGCAGCTTCACTCAAGTTCTGGTGCTAGAAACCACGATTTGAAGGTTTTTCTCCCTCCTAAATATGCCTATTCTTTTTCTGCATCTTTTAGACTATTTTTCATACCACAATGAATTAAATCTTGAAAAATAATTATCATAATAAAATAAATACCATTCCGTTTTTTGTCATAAAATATAGAAATTATCTGTAGAAAGCTTCACTGTCAAAATGTATTTACAGCAATCCATAGTAACTTAGATTACATGGACCAGTTAAGTAAAAAATAAAAACAACAAAACAACTGGTATCTGCCCTGGCCAGTGTTACTCAGTGGTTAGAGCATCAGCCTGAGCACTGAAGGGTCTTGGGTTTGATTCTTGGTCAAGGCACGTATTTGGGTTGCAGGTTCGATCCCTGGCCATGGTTGGGGGCATAAACAGGGGGCAACCAATAGATGTGTCTCTCTCATACTGATGGATGTCTCTCTCTCCCCCTCCCCTTCCACTCTCTAGAAATCAATGGGAAAAATATTCTCAAGGATTAACAACAACAAAACACCCCTTCTCCATTCCCCCCCCCCAAAAAAAAGAACTCAACTGCTATCTAACATAAAGACACACTTTTTCATTTGGTCCAATAAAGAGTATTTATTTAAAAACACACATATTATCCAAGATCCTCTTTCCCCCCACAGCTTGTTATACCATCATCATTTCACTAAAAACAAAGCAAAAAACATGTAAAGGTACTTTTGTATGTGTATATCTTGAAAGGAAAAGCACCAAAACATTGTAAGTATAATTACCAGTGATTATTTCTGGATTTACTTACCAGTTTTCTATGCAGTTTAAATTTTTAATATTAAGCAGTTATTTATTACAAAAATAATTACATTATTTCCCTTCTTGGCAGGGGTGGGGAAACCTACAACAAATACACAAGAGATGCTTACCTGTCATTGCCCCGTAGCATTTTGGGATCAAAATATCTAAAGTCATCAGTTTCCTATTAAAAAAAGAATTTTACCATGACTATGGAATTTCTCTTCAGAAAGGTATAGTTTGGCTTTAATTTATTTTAATGAATCTACTAAACTGGTAGAACGTGTGACCACCACCACCATTTACCGAGCACTTACTATATGTTAAGCATTATTCTACTGTTTTCAATAAAATAACTTAATCTGGATAGTATCAATGAGGTAGTTATTATTATCCCTATTTTTTCAGGTGAGCAAGCTGGAATACAGAGAGTATATAATTTTGCTAAGGTCACATGATTAGCTTTTATGTTAACTCCAGGATCTGAGCTCAGGTAATCTAGTTTTAATGCCCACACCTTAACCATTATGCTACACAGTACTGCTTTTTGAAAATGTATCAGGTTTACAAGTGATGTATTTCTGTTTTTAGAATTTTATTATCTTTATATGTCCATGATTTATTTTAAAAATGTATTTTTATTGATTTCAGAGAGGAAGGGAGAGGGTGAGATAGAAACATCAATGATGAGAGAGAACCAATTGGTTGCCTCCTGCATGCCCCACAATGGGGATTGTGCTCACAACCTGGGCATGTGCCAAGAGGAATCGAGCCTGGGACTCTTCAGTCCTCAAGCCCACACTCTATCCACTGAACCAAACTGGCTAGGGCTATATGTCCATGAGTTTATTGAATGTACAGAATACCTAATACAGGTTCACAATCTCTTATTTGAAACATTTGGAGTTATATGTATATTAGAATTTTGAATTTAAAAAAATTTTTAGACAGATAACATCACGTATAAACTGTATATGGCTACACTCTCAGTGGGCAGCACCCCATCATCTACCACATTAACATTTCTGCAGCTATAAATATATGAATCCTATATAATAAAAGGGTAATATACAAATTGACCCTAACAGCAGAACAACTGGGAAGGACTGGTCACTATGACACACACTGACCACCAGGGGGCAAATGCTCAATGCAGGAGCTACCCCCTGGTGGTCAGTACGCTCCCACAGGGGGAGCTCTGCTCAGCCACAAGCCAGGCTGATGGCTGCCAGTACAGCAGTGGTGGTGGGAGCCTCTCCCGCCTTCTAAGGATCTAAGGATGTCCAACTGCAGCTTAGGCCTGCTCCCTGCTGGCATCCCCCGAGGGCTCTAGGTCTGCCAGAGGGATGTCTGACTGCCAGCTTAGGCCCAATCCCCCCAGGGAGCAGGCCTAAGCCAGGAGGGGGACATGGTTCCAGACTGCGAGTGGGCACTGGCCGGGCTGAGGGACCCCCAGAGTGCACAAATTTTTGTGCACTGGGCCTCTAGTATCAATATAAAGGAGGATAACTAAAAACTATAAGAGCCTCAATGTAAATTACGGTTAGGTTTGCCACCAAATTAGTTTTATAAATTTTTTAGTTTTCAGAACATTTTGGATTTCAGAAGTGGTAGATAAGGGGTTGTGGACCTCCTCTAAACTGGAAACCAGCATCTTAAAGGAATTGGAAAGCACTGCTTTACTGCTTATGATGTAATCACTTACTAATGTCTGCCTCCCTCTCTCCTTCCAATCAGCCAAAGGAACTCATTCTTTTCTACAGTATGGATGGCGCTATCCCAAACCTGATTGATGACAAACTACTAATGTGTTGCCACTATCAGGTCTTGTACTCAGTGGTGAACAGTGCTAATCAATCACAGAACTCTCAGTGAACCAAATACAGTGTCAGATCCATTAATTAACACTCTGCTCCAGGAAACCATTACCTGCTAGATTTACAAGCCAGGAAAAAACTTATCCGGTACAGCCTTAATCCTTTTCTCTCGGTTTATTCAATTAAGACAAATGAAAAGAGAACACTCAATTAACAAATGTAAGTGATAAGAATGCACCTAGAATTAGCTTATAGCATTTTAAAGCCTTTAAAATAAGATACATTCAAGATTACTAGCTGGGTCTAACTTAGTGCACTTTACTAATCTTTTGAATACCTCTAAATTAACTAATCTGCAAATAGGAGAGGTATCAGGAACCATTCAAAACATTTTTACATGTTATCGCATTTAATGCTTATTAGGCACCTAAGTGTGTAATAAATATTAGCTATTACCATTACCTCTGTCATTATTCATCTCAGCTTCAAGATAGGGATAGTAATAAAATACACTAAACTTCCTCGACCCCTTGTAGGTTTGTTATCAGTCTAAAATTTCACATTTATTTATACTTTTATTCTTTATAGAGGCCCGGTGCACAAAATTCGTGCTTGGGGGGATGTGTGTCCCTCAGCCCAGCCTGCACCCTCTCCAATCTGGGATCCCTCAAGAAATGTCTGACTGCCCGTTAAGGCCAAATCCCACTAAAAGGGCAGTTGGATATCCCTCTCACAATCCAGGACTGCTGGCTCCCAACCGCTCGCCTGCCTGCCTGCCTGATTGCCCCTAACTGCTTCTGCCTGCCAGCCTGATAACCCCCTAACCACTCCCCTGCTAGCCTGATCAACATCTAACTGCTCCCCTGCCGGCCTGATTACCCCCAAATGCCCTCGCCTGCCAGCCTGGTCACCCCTAACTTCCCTCCCCTGCTAGCCCAATTGCCCCTAACTGCCCTCTCCTGCTGGCCATCTTTGACCACATGGGGGAGGCCATCTTGTGTGTTGGAGTGATGGTCAATTTGCATATTACTCTTTTATTAGATAGGATTACTGTTTGGAATATCTTCCATTCATTTAACTGCCTATAATGAAGACATATTTGCTAAGATAATTATAAATGTGTATTTCTTGCAGGCTTTTCAAGAGAGCTCCTTCCTTGTATATTCTAGGTGTAGTAATAAAGTCTATTATTGTTACAACTAGAGGCCTGGTGCACGAATTCATGCATGGGTGGGGTCCCTTAGCCTGGCCAGCAATCGGGGCTGATTGGGGCTGGCTGGCCAGGGGGAGAGGCCACAGGAAGTTAACCGGCTGCAGGAGGTTGGCTGTGGGAGCCCACTGACCACCAGGGGACAGCTCCTGTGTTGAGCATCTGCCCCCTAGTGGTGAGTAGGTCATCATAGCGACTAGTTGTTGACTAGTTGTTCAGTTGACCAGTCGCTTAGGCTTTTATATACATAGATGGCATGCCACTTTCTCTATATCAATTCCCAGATGGAAAAACTCAATTCTTTTATTATCATTATTATTATAGACAACACTCTTATTCCTTTCATAATTGTAATTGCTCCTATGGGGAAGTTTTATTACACTGTATCTTTGTTTTCATATGGGCAGATTTAAAATTATTTCTGTTAATTTCCTTTAACAGTATAATCAAGGTTTAATAATTACAAAAAACTTACACATTAATGTGAAGATTCTGTTCTCATTCTCTTTCTAGGCTGAGATCTTAAAACCTTGCTACCAAGTCTAAAATGATCCAGATCAACCCAAACTAGGATATTGCTGGGAATAGGATCAGGCTGCCTTTCTCAATTCCAGACTCTTACGATGATAACCACTCTCCAGTTGCCACACTAATAAGCTGTGCTGTTTTATGAAACAGGTTGTAGCAATTTTTACATTCCTTTCTTGAACAGACAGCTTGGAAACTGATTCTTTAAGTAAATGCTGATAATATTTACTCATTTGTCTATTCACTCAACAATTTATCTCTCAATTTACTTTTCAGCCCTTAAGAGTTTAGTACCATCATACACTTAAAAATTTCACTATGTATACCTCTCCTAATTTTCAGAAAATTAAATTGGTTTGGTTCTCTTTATGTTATACCAGCTGATACTTACTATTCCTTTTTATTTACAGAAGCGTGCTCCTTAGGATGTATTTTATATTACATTATACATATAGAATATACATTTAATTTGGATGAGGACTGACAGAATGGTTGTAGTAGCTGAGAAACCAATTCCTATTATCTGTGATAATGGCTAAAAAAGAACATGGACTCTTCTTTCTCTCATGTAGTCTGTTGTAATTAAGGTCACAAGGAATTTATCTTTTATCACCTTCATATAGTCAGTTAGATATGTTTAACTATTTTACAAGTATAATGTTATATGCTACTCACAGGGTTTGACTTCATCTCCATGAGATTGTCTAAAATACGAGTTACAGGTAGATTCTGTGGAAGAGATTAGTATTTTCATGAGAAAAGTTCTCTATTATCAAACAACGTAATCATTCTATAGTTAAGTATGCTTACCTTCCAATTGAACACATTCTAAGATTAAGTATTCTGTGAATGGTTTCATAGACGTAAATAGCTTGGCACTATTCAAGTTTCCATAGAAAAATATACCTCTAAATCAAAAGGTCCTTTTAATGTGTAGGTGTATCTAGATTTTACATGTTTGGGCTTCTTTACTTTGTTAGATTTTGCTTTTTAATACAAGCGATGGAAAACTTTTGTTTTGATCACATAAGATTCCTATTGTTTTTTTTTTCATTTCCTCTTTGCAAATTGTAAGTTTCTTTAAAAACAGAGAAACTTAAACTTTGTGAAGATGTATGAGATTAAATGACCTACCAGAATTCTTTTATTTCTACTGTATATTCTTCTATGCTAAAAGATACTTGTGCTCTTTGAAAAATGGGGAAATGAATATATACAAACTTTACTGACCATTTTTATTTTGCCCGGGATAAATTCCAAATTTTAAATGACATTCTGCAATGTCTTCTTATGGAACAAATTGCACCTTGCACATGAAATGTATAATACTGCTGTTGGCAGAAGATTGCCTTTTGACATGCTTACATGCCTTGGGGATAAGTAATACTATTGTTACATTTCGGTCAGATGATTTTTATCATATTTTGAAAATAACAACACATGGAGTATAGAAAATTTACTATGTGACTATTATGCCTATTCAAAATGCATTCCTACTGGGATAGTATTCTGCCTACTTTGAACTGGTATTTCCTTTGTGAGCTGTACAGGAAGTTCTGGAAAAAAAGTTTTGAATCTTAGAGACTTTACACAACAAAGGCAACATTAAGTCTGATTATTTAAATATCTGTATATAGCACACTAGTATTTTACAAGGAGTTTTACTTTCCTTAGGCAATACAACATTTTAGTTTTATTAAAATGGATCATCACTAAGGAAAATACTGCCTTGAGCAAACAGAAAAATATGCATTTTTTTTCTTTTACTTTCTCTAGATGGCAAGTAGAAGTCTTTTAAAATTAAAGCTATTTCATTGTTATCTGATATTTGTGTTGGCCAGGAACTTTTTAATATAAACACAGCACCAAATGCTCAAGCTGACTAAATGTGCTTCCTGAATTCTATTATTTAGAATTACCGAAAAAAAAAAAAAAAACCCACGAAAATGTTACCTTTTAAGTTTGTTTCAAGTAAAATTGAGTTTGTTCATGTAAGACTAAGTCTAAACCATTACTTTCTCTAAGGAACAATGGTACAGATTTAAATCTACAAAAACGATTTATCCAAAAGAAAAAACTACAGTTGTAGATTTTTTCCAAGCAAGACTAACAGAAAACAATGGAGTACTTTGCAACATAACAGAGAGAAATAATTTTTTAAAAATCTGGATCAAGGGAACATTATAAATTATAAGATTTTACTAAAATTAACTTTATATACATACTAGGGGCCCGGTGCACAAAAATTTGTGCACTCGGGGTGGAGGGAGTCCCTCAGCCCGGCCTGTGCCCTCTGACAGTCTGGGACCCCTCAGTGGATGTCCTATGATGGTCCCAGTCTGCCAGGCGCCTTTTGTGTGTGTGTGTGTGTGTGTGTGTGTGTGTGTGTGTGTGACCACTGGGGACCTGCCCCCAGCCACATCTGAGGCTCGGAGCAGTCCTCCTGTGTGTGTCTACCTGCTGGGGGCCTGCCCCAGGCACACCGTGGAGGCTTGGAGCAGGCACCCCCTCTATGTTGATCTCTCAGACTCTTGCCCTCCCCAGCATGTTGTTCTCTTTTTTGAGCTGTGGCCAGGGCTGGGTGCAGCCTGCCTCCCAAGCTTGCCTACTGCCCATCTTCCTCCAGCCACCAGAAAGCAGGGAAAACCCCGCCTCGTGGTCAGGCCAGCCTTTTCCTGCTCCCTGATCCTCGGAAGGGACCTGGGAAG
>PVJC01047806.1:0-12844 GCA_004026665.1 Murina feae
GGCCCCTAGTTGTAAATAATGATGCCATGAACATGATTATACAAATATCAGTTCTAATCACTGCTTTCAGTTTTTGGGGGTATATACCCACAAGTGAAATTGCTATATCATATGATAATTTTGTTTAATTTTTTGGGGGGGAGGAGGCCACAATACTGTTTTCCATAGCAACTGCTCCATTTTTTTTTCTTTCTTTCTACAGCTCCTCCATTTTATATACTTACCAGGAGTGCAAAGGGTTCCAATTTCTCCACATCCTCACCAACACTAGTTATGTATTTTTTTTCCTGGATAATAGTTATCCTGATAGGTGTGAGGTTGTCTTCATTTTTTAAAATTCAGTTCTTACTGAAGGATTGTTTGCTGCTTTTTTGCTATTGAAAGCAGAGCCTGTCCTATACATCTTTGTATACCCTGTACCTAACAGTACCTCACACATAGTAACTGCTAAATATATATTTTAATGAACTAATGAACTTTATAAACTGAATTTCGTAAGAGGTGGTAGTATTCATGCTTATGCTTATGATGCTGTATCTAACCACTTTATCTCTAGAGGTGGTAAATAGTAGTCTCCTTGGTTAGGATGGTAGTAATGGTAATCCTAACACGAAGGATACCATTTAGCATTTAACCTGTGAACGCTAGTGTTTTACTTTGCCCCCCTGCCCATTTTTGGGTCTTTACTTGATGCTTTCAACATACATGTTTACACTTATAAATGGTGTAATTAAGCTAAGGAATAAAACAACCAAATTTTCACATCCCTCGACCTTTTGTGTTCCTTCTGCCTTAATACTCTCTTCTCCATCTTTGCTTGTCAAAATTCTAAGTTGTACTTAATAGATTAATAAGTAGGAAAAAATAGGGATAGCTAACAAAACATCATGTATGCTATCATCCTGCTTTAGTTGGAAAAAAAAAAAGTGTATGTTTATCTGGAAGGCTTTCCCCCAAGGCTAGTAGTGGTTGTTCCTGAATTAGTATAGTTTATTCGTATTTTCTGTGTTCTTCATTTAATATTCTTTTTTTCTGATTTTCTGTAAGAAACACATTGTGCTTTTAAAACAATAAAATTAGTACAGGAACTTTATTGTTAAAAGCTCAAGGGCTTTTAACCTTTTTGGTTTAGCACCCAGTTGCAGTGCCTAAGACTTAAGTTTTTACTACAGATATTTTGATTTAATGACTGAAACTTAAAGAAGAATTTGGTAAACCTGTAAAGGCATAAAGTGCTCAGGGAATTCAAAAGAGAAGGTTCATCAGTTGCAGAGGATATGTGAATTGGCCTTGAAAGACAGTTTTGTGTGTAAGTGTTTAGGAAATGGCATAATATACACATATGTACCACTAATTATTAACAATTTATGGACAGTCTTTTTTGGAAACGAAATTTCTTTGATTTTTTTTTTTTTTGCAACAAAAAACTTTTATTTTTTCCAAATACAGATACAGAAGTTTGCATGTTTTGCAAATATTGCTTCAAAGCAATATTTCTATATACAGCGCCTTCTGTTCTAACAGCGCGTAAACATAATGTATCCACAGTGCAATGTTGGCTCATCAAGGGTCCACCTTGCATATACTCTATCACTTGAAACAAAATGATTACTCAAACCAGAACTGTTTGTCAAGGCAATTTTTTAAAAGGTGGATAGCTTTACTCAAAAGAAAACTTAGGTAGTGTACATATTTCTTAATGGTAACAATAATATTTGCAAATAACTGTTTTCAGTGCTCCAACTTGAGATTTATTCAGATTGACCCAGGAATGAGAATGGAGCCCCTTAACATGGCTTTAAATTAGGGAAGCACACTGAGGTTACCAGAATTTGGAGTCATCCCTGCTTCCCTACAGACAAAGTCACAGTGAGTGAAATGGGACTTTTTGTCTTTGCAGAACTTAAATAAGCCCAACTAACAGACAAAATTAGGGTAGTTTAATTCCATCTTTGAAAAAGACATGAAATTGTCCTAAAGTTACAGCTCCCTCAAAATTTCTTTGATTATATGCTTGAAATTCATGATTTATATCTTTAGAATACATGCATTGTCCAGCAGATTTACTTCTCTTATTGTCTTTTGTTAAGGTTAATAAAGTGGTTTTTCCCTAAGCAAACAACAATTTAGTGAGTTGGCTTAAGCAGCGTATTATGTGACAGGGAAACCAGCCAGAAATTAAGAAGCTTCTAAATAGAAAAATGTACACATGAGTAGTGGAGAATTAATTGCATTTAGTTAGTTCTGACTTTAGGGGGAATATAGCAGCTTTTAAAATTTTTAATTGATTTTCTTGTCTGACAAATCACTTTAAAAGAATACTTTTAAAAACTTGTGTTCAATTAACTTATTAAGTGTGGTGGAATTTGATTTTTAAAGTTTCACTTTTTGAGACAGACTGTACTTAACAATTGTTTATGATATTTGAAGTATTAAAGTTTACTTCTTAAAGGTCTGCTTTGGGGACTCTCCTTTGACTTAAGAAGATAAATATATTCCTGTGATAATGGCATATTTCTGCAAACCAACTCACTAAAAGACTATTGGAAAGCATTTAATGTGCTTTATGAGCTATTTAAAAATATTAGGATTTGTAAAAAGAAATCTGTTAGGCTTAAAGGTGTTTTACAAACCTAGATTTTTAATATACAAAGTGATTATTAAAGTTTTGGATCTTTTATCATTAGGAATTTTATTTTTACCAAAAAAAATAAAATTTATGTAATGACTTAAACTTATTCTAAACAGTTGTTTTTTAATTTCTTTTTCTAATTTGGATCTGCAATAGAATTGAATACTATTTTTGAATTTTCAAGGCCATTCCACATTTGGCTTCACGTTTCGTGAATTTAGTCACAATATTCCCAAACTCAGTAGGATACTATTTCTATGGTTACCAGACCTTTGTAGAGTGACTGAGATTGGAATTCTGATTCTAATGAGTCAAATTTTGGCCTTTGACTCTGCCCCTTTCTCACATCCCTTGCTAAGCTTCTGCTGTTGCTATGCTTGAAGGCTTGTCAGCTAGCAGGTTCCTATGGTAACAGGAATGGAAATTTGAAAGAAGAAAGAGATTGGGAGCACAGAGGCTTGGTTAATTTGAATTTGAACAAAGAATGGTAGGTTCCACGTTGTGTACCTTTGTTGTAGAAATCAGAAATTTAATTTTAGAAAGTTACTTTTCAGTTTGTAAACTTCCTATACTTGGTCTTAATTTAGTGAACAGAAGTAGTATTGTTTCAGGAAGTATTCCGTAAGAATCTTAAAATTTAATCAGATAAAGATCCTTTTTCGACTTCATAATGCTTTAATAGTATAACTTATTTTATATACTTGTTCCCAACTCTACAGTATTCAGGCTGCCTCATTAAATTTTAATTTTGTTGAGATTAAAAATTGTTAGGGTTAAAGTCAAGCAATTTGCTTGTTTGAAAAATATTAATATTTTTGTTTTTATATAACAGCTTTATTGGGGTATAATTTGTATATAAAAAACTACCTATTTACAGTGTTCAATGAGTTTTAAGGTTATATATATACTAGAGGCCCGGTGCACAAAAATTTGTGCACTCAGGGTGCAGGGAGGATCCCTCAGCCCAGCCTGTGCCCTCTCCAAGTCTGGGACCCTTAGGGGATGTCCACCTGCTGGCGTGCCTGGCCACCCTGGGTGAGGAGTAGAGGGCCGTTTCAGGCTGCCCACAGCCTCTTCAGGGTTCGAGTCCCTACTGGGTGCCTGGCCAGCCTGGGTGAGGGGTAGAGGGCCGTTTCAGGCTTCCCATAGCCCCTTCAGGGTTCGGGTCCCTACTGGGGTGCCTGGCTAGAAGTAGGTATCTGGGATTTATTTAACTTCTATAATTGAAACTTTGTTGCCTTGGTCCCCCACACTCGAAGCCTGGGTTGCCCCTGGCAACCCAAGGCCCCAGCCAGGCAGGTATCTGGGGTTGGTTTATCTTTATAATTGAAACTTTGTAGCCTTGAGTAGAGCTCAGGGCCCATAGGGCCCTGGCTTCCTCCTTTGCCCAGGGCAACTCCAGCTCCATGGCCACTGCCATCTTAGTTAATTTGCATATTTGCTCCTGATTGGTTGGTGGGCATGGGTTGTGGGGGTAACCGAGTGAGGGTTAATTTGTATATTACTCTTGTATTAGGAATATATATATATATATATATATATATATATATATATATATATATTTACATACCCCTGAAACCATCAAGGTATAGAGTAGGGGTCCTCAAACTATGGCCCGTGGGCCACATGCGGCCCACTGAGGACATTTATCCGGCCTGCCGGGTGTTTTTGCCGCCTTGTTTTTTTTTATTTCAAAATGAGATATGTGCAGTGTGTATAGGAATTTGTTCATAGTTTTTTTTTGAACTGTAGTTCAGCCCTCCAGTGGTCTGAAGGGCAGTGAACTGGCCCCCTGTTTAAAAAGTTTGAGGACCCCTGATAGAGATCATTTCCATCACCTCAAAATTCTCCTTGTGTCCCTTTGTAGTCCATACCCTGTTGACTTTCTGCTCCAAACAACAGCAGATCTGTCACTATGGATTACTTTAATTTTCTAGAGTTTTATATAAATATAGTCATATAGTATCTACTTTTTTATGTCTGGTTTCTCTCACCCATCATAATGATCTTGATATTTATCCATGTTTTGTTTTGCTTTTTAAAACATAATTTCCATTGACTTTCTCACTTGGCATTTGAGAACAGGAACTTTAACAGGTTTCTTCATGTTTATCAAATAGGCTTCTTCAGTTCTATTAATTTGCAGCTCTTCAGTAAACCCCTTGAAAGTTATCATTTAATGGGTTCTATATGCTATTTTATGTTTTATTTATGTATTATTGAGACTATTTTACAGAGGAGAAAGCTAAAGTTTAGAGAGGTTATATAGAACAGATTGGTTAAACTCAAGAGCTTTGGCCAAGAATTCTATGGTTTGATTCTTGGTTCTTTGCAGCTATGTGATCTTGGGCAAATGACTTAACTTTCTATGCCTCATTTTCTTCACATCTAATCTAAGAAAAGAGAAATATGCAAATTAACCTTCACTCTGAGACACCTAAGCCATGCCCACCAGCCAAGCAATGCCCACCAGCCAGTCAGAGCAGCTGTATGCAAATTAAACCAGCCAAGATGGCAGCTGGCAGCCACAGAGCTAGAGCAAACAGGAGGCTTCTGTTGCACCAGCGATGGAGTTGAAACTGCCTGCCTAGGCTGGCCAGGCCTCTGCTCAAGGCAACAATGTTTCAATTATAGAAGCCATGGAGCTGAAACAAACAGGAGGCTTCATTGCCTGACTAGGCCTCCACTCAAGGCAACAAAGTTTCAATTATAGAAGATAAATAAACCCCAGAAACCTGACCCATCGCTGGGATGTTGGGTCAATGGGAGCTGTGGGCAGCCTGAAAACGGCCCTCAGCCCCTCACCCAGGCTGGCCACACCTCCATGGGTTGAGGGTCCCCACTGGGGGGCTTGGGCAGCCTGCAAATAGCCATCAGCCCCTCACCCAGGCTGGCCAGGCACGCCAGCAGGTGGACATTCCCCGAGGGGACCCAGACTGTGAGAGGGCACAGGCCGGGCTGAGACCCCCCAAATGCACAAATTTTTATGCACCGGGCCCCTAGTACACACACACAATACATCAGTGTGTGACTATAATATATTTTTTAACTTTGATTTTAACACTTTGTAATCAGGCATTTTCCCGCCAAATCACATGCTTCACTGTGTGGTAGCATTTGAAACACTTTCCTTTGTGCCGGGGTACATTACAAAACTTGCACATGTACTGCGTTTCACTGCGTAGTTTATGAGCGGCACACACACGACAACGACGTAAAACATTTTTATTTTTGCCGGTTCCAACTAGAGGTTCCAATGTATGTTTCCTCATGTCCATTGACAGTCTCCCTCGTGGATCCGATTTTACTCGTTTCCTGCAAAAAATGTGTTAAAATAATTACACTCACAGGACATTGCAAAATAGTATAGGAGATTCTGTGTATTCTACCTAGTTCCCCGAATCTTACTTTCTAATATAATAAAAGAGTAATATGCAAATTGACCGTTACATGAGACACCTAAGCCACGCCCACCAGCCAAGCCACGCCCACCAGCCAACCAGAGCGGCTGTATGCAAATTAGCCAAGATGGAGGCCGGCAGCCATGGAGCTAGAGCAAACCAGAGGCTTCCATTGCAACTGCTTGCCTAGGCTGTCTGAGCCTCTGCTCACAGCCATGCCCACCAGCCAATTAGAGCGGCTGTATGCAAATTAACCCAGCCAAGATGGAGGCCAGCAGCCATGGAGCTAGAGCAAACCAGAGGCTTCTGTTGCAACTGCCTGCCTAGGCTGGCTGAGCCTCTGCTCACAGCCATGCCCACCAGCCAATTAGAGCGGCTGTATGCAAATTAACCCAGCCAAGATGGAGGCTGGCAGGGCAGCTCTACACTGGATGCCTCTGCGGCCGGCATAGCTGTGCCAGGTGTGTCAGCTCAGTGAGGGAGGGTCTGGCCTGGGGCCTCCTCGGGGCATCCAGGAGCGCCTGTCCCGGGTCCACTGCCTGGCTCCGCCCTCCGGGGGCCTCCACCAGGTGTGCGGGAGAGCAGGTCCTCCATGGGGCTTGCAGGAGCAGCCATCCTGGGCCCACTGCCTGGCTCTGCCCCCCGGGGGCCTCCTCGGGACGTCCAGGAGCGTCTGTCCTGGGTCCACTGCCTGGGTCCGCCCACTGGGGGCCTCTGCGGGGCATGCGGGAGCACCCTTCCAGGGTCTGCTACCTTCATCCGCCCCCCAGGGGCCTCCACAGGGCGTGCGGGAGCATCTGCTGCACAGTGCGGAGAATCCGAAGCCAGTTTACTGCCCAGCTCCACCCCGGGTGTGTTTGCTCAGCAGCAGGGCCCCACTGAGGGATCCTGCACCAGCGTCCGCCCCTGGCTCGCCACCCTGCTCTGCGCCAGGTGTGTCCCCTCAGCGGTGGGGGCCCACCAGGCGTGTGCGATCGTGGACCCTCTAGTGGGAAACGTCCAGGCCTGCACTCACCAGCCCTCCTACCCCCCAGTGCATGAACCCTGAAGGGGCTGTGGGCAGGCTGAAAATGGCCCTCAGCCCCTCACCCTGGGCTGAGGGACCCCCACCCCCCGAGTGCACAAATTTTTGTGCACCGGGCCCCTAGTCTTATATAACTACTAGAAGCCCAGTGCGTGAAATCATGTCACCCACCCACCCACACACATCTCGCCACACACACCTGCCTGCCTGCTGCCAGGCACCTGGACCCAGGCTGCTGTGCTCCGGCCGCTGCGAGGCACTCACCTGAGACCCAGGCTGCTTCACTCCAACCACCGCCACCACTCACCCAGTTCTCTGTAGTTCTCCATCCAGTCATTGGAAGTTATGGCCAGAGGCCTTGTTTTTTTTTTTTTTTAATATATTTTGCTGATTTTTTACAGAGAGGAAGGGAGAGGGATAGAGAGAAACATCAATGAGAGAGAAACATCGATCAGCTGCCTCCTGCACACCCCCTACTGGGGATGTGCCTGCAACCAAGGTACATGCCCTTGACCAGAATCGAACCTGGAACCCTTTAGTCCCCAGGCCAATGCTGTATCCAGTGAGCCAAACTGGCTAGGGCCACAGGCCTCATATAATACAGATTTTACTGTACCAAAACCTGGAAATTAACATTGATACAATAAACAGACCTAACAGTTCACCATTTTTTACGTGTTCATTTTAATTTGTGTGTATACACAAATGTACATGTGTGTCTCTTTGCAATTTTATCACATGTATAAATTGATGTAGCCACTGCTACAGTTAAGAAACAGATCTGTTTTATCACCCCAAGGAGTTCCCTCTCCTCTCCCTTCCTAATCCCAAGCAGCCACTCATTTGTTCTCAATCTCTTTAATTTTTGTCATTCCAAGAATGTTATATACAAGTAAATAGGGTTATACAATATGTAATCTTTTGAGATTAGCTGTTTTCTTTTAGCATGTTACCGTTAAGTTCCATCCAGGTTGTTACAGGTATCAATAGTCATTTTTAATTACTGAGTATTCTGATATAGAGATGAATCACAATTTACTTACCCAGTCACCTGTTGAAGGACATTGGGTTGTTTCCAGTTCTTTGCGATTACAAATAAAGCTGTTGTGAAAATTCATGAACAGCTTTTTCAGTAGACATAACTTTTTTACCAACACTTTGATCTTGAACTTCTAGCTTCTAGAAATGTGAAATCATGAACTTATGTTGTTTAAGCCTCTCAGTTTGTGTGATACTTTGTTATGGAAGCCTCAGCAAATACTAATAAAGTATATATCCATTCATTTATTTCTGTCTTGCTTGACTTCTTTCATCAGGGTTTTATACAAGTTCTATACTTGTTTTGTTGGATTTATACTGTTTGAGTGTTTTGTTTTGTTTTTTCTTTTTTCTTTTTCTTTCTGGGACATAGTTTTTTTTTTATTATTATTACATAAAGCTTTACAAAGATTAGTACATATATCTCTTTTTCCCCCTGCCCTTCCCCCTGTTTGAGTGTTTTTAGTGATTTTAAATGTATTGTTTAATTTAGTTCCCAAATGCTAATTATATAGGAAAATACAATTTTTAAATATTTTTCTTAGATCCTACAACCTTGCTGAACTCAGTTGTTAGTTTTAGGTGTTTTTTTCTAGATTATTTGGGATGTTCTGTGTAGACAGGAATATCATCTGCAAGTAGAGACAGTTTTCTTTTTCCAATCTCTACATCTGCTATTTCCTTCTCTTGCTTTAATGCTGCTGGTAGGATTTCCAGTACTGTTCTATATAATAAAAGGCTAATATGCAAATTGACCAAATGGTGGAACGACCAGTCACTATGACATGCACTAACCACCAGGGGGCAGATGCTCAACGCAGGAGCTGCCCCGTGGTAGGAGCTTCTCCCATCTCCGCGGCAGTGCTAAGGATGTCCGACTGCCGGCTTAGGCCTGATCCCCATGGGATCAGGCATAAGCCATCAGTTGGACATGCCCCAAGGGCTCTTGGACTGTAAGGGATTGCAGGCCAGGCTGAGGGGGACACCTCATGCATGAATTTCTTGCACTAGACCTCTAGTCTATATATATAAAAGCCTAAGCGACCCTTCAACCAGTACTATGACGCACACTGACTACCAGGGGGCAGGCACTCAACGCACAGGTATGGAAACATGGAACAGACTGATGAATCTGGCCTGCAAGATCCAGCCAAAATTGGCAGTCCAACATCCCCAAGGGTCCTGGATTGCGAGAGGGTACAAGCCAGGCCAAGGCACCCCACTGATGCACAAATCTGTGCACTGGGACTCTCGTATTGAAAAAGATCAGTGAGAGCAGGCATCTGTCTATCCCTTGTTTCCAGTCTTAGGAATAAGAATCCATTGTGTCAAGTATGATGTTAACTATAGTGTTTTTGTAGACGTACTTTATCAAGTTAAGAAAGTTACCTTCTAATTCTAGTTTGCTGAAAACTTTTAAAATCATGCTTGCTGTTTCTACATCATTTGGTATGATTATGTGATTTTTTGTCAGCTTGTTAAATTGGTGGATTATATTGATTGACTTTGAATATTGAGTCAGCCTTGACTTTGTGGAACAAATCTTACTAGGTTAGGGTATATAATGCTTTTAATATATTTTTGGATTTGATTTGTTAAGGATTTTTGCATGTATGTTCATGTGGGATATTGGTTTGTAGTTTTCTTCTTTTGTACTATCTTTATTTGTCTTTAATAGTAATCCCGGCTTCATAGAATTAGTTGAGATTAATTCTCTGCTATTTTCTGGAAGAGATTGTTTAGAATTGGTATTAATTTTTCTTTGAATGTTGGTTAGATTTTACCAATGACATCATCTGGCCTCTGCACTTATTTTTCAAGATAATCTACAAATTCATTTTCTTTCATAGTTATGGGACTACTCAGATTATCAGTTTTATCTTAGGTAAGTTTTGATAGTTTGTGGCTTTTGAGGAACTGGCCCACTTCATTTAAATTGTCTAGGTATATACAGTTATTTATATTATTTCCTTATTTTTTTAATGTCTGAAGAGAATCCAATGACATCTTTCTTTCATTCTTGCTATTGGTAATTTGTGTTTCTCACTTTTCTTTATCAGCCTTGCTAAAAGCTTATAAATTTTATTGGTATTTTCAAAGTGATTTTTTTTCTATTTTTCCCTTTTCAGTTTCATTTATTTATTTTCTTTATTAGTTCCTATTTGTTTGCTTTTCATTTATTTTGTTCCTTTTGGCTGTTATGAATAATGCTACTCTGCTATGAGCTTTCATATACAAATTTTTGCTTGAACACCATTTTTAATTCTTTTGGGTATGTACATAGGAGTGGAATTGTTGAATCATTTGGCAGTTCTATGTTTAACTTCTTGAAGAATCACCACACTCTTTTCCATGAGTGGATGCCTCATTCTACATTCCCATAAACAATGTATAAGGGTTTCAGTTTCTCTCAGCCTTTCAACACTTTCTCTTTTATTATTATAGCTATCCTTCTGGGTGTGATATGGTGTTTTGATTTAAATTTCCTTAATGACTAATGATATTGAGCATCTTTTTATGTGTTTATTGGTCATTGTATAACTTCTTTACAGAAATGTCTGTTCATGTTTTTGGCCCATTTAAAAAATTGGGTTGTCTTTTTGGGTTGAGTTATAGAAATTATGAATTCTGGATACTAGACCCTTATCAGATAGCTGACTTACAAATAATTTTCTTCTATTCTGAGGTTTGTCTGTTCACACTCTTGATAGTACCCTTTAATACACAAAAGGTTTTCATTTTGAATTTGATAAAGTCCAATTTATCTAATTTTTCTTTTGTGCTTTTGGTGTCCTGTCTAAGAAACCATTGCCAAATCCAGAGTCATGAAACTTCTAAAACTTTCATAGATTTTGCTTTTATATGTAGGCCTTTGATGCATTTAGAATTAATTTTTATATATGGTGTAAAGCACAAGGATCCAACTTTATTCTTTTGCATGTGAATTTTGTCGAATAGCCTCACAAGACCACCAAAGTTCTGATGATTTCTCAGTTTTCTAGCATTCGCCTAGGCAAATTTGATTCTCAGCTTCTTGCCTTAAGTTCAGATTCAACAAATGCCTCTTTGGAAATGCGATTGCGTTAATCAGGCCTCCTCACTAAGCTTCCCTGATCTCTTGATTCTTGGTCTCTCTAGTTCTTTTCCTTCAGTAGTTCTCAAAGCTTTATTTATTTATTTATTTTTTAAGTCCTCACCCAAGGATATTTTTCCATTGATTTTTAGAGAAAGTGGAAAAGAGAGGGAAAGACAGAAATATCTATGTAAGAGAAGTACATTGATTGGTTGTCTCCTGCACACACCCCAGCCAGGGCCTGGGCCAGAGTGGAGCCTGCAACCGAGATATGTTCCTTTGCCCGGAATCAGACCTGAGATGCTTAGGTCCTCAGGCTGACGCTCTATTCACTGAGCCAAACCAGCTAGGGCCTATTAGCTTTAAAATATATTTTTAAACTTTTTTTTTTCATGTATTTTAAACCTGTTCTTTTTTTTTTTAAAGTATGCTCTGAAAGAAGTAGAGTTTCTTTTTATATTTTTATTGATTGATTTCAGAGAGGAAGGGAGAGGGAGAGAGAGATGGGAACATTAGTGATGAGAGAGAATCATTGATTGGTTACCTGGGAATCAAGCCTACAACCCAGGCATGTGCCCTGACTAGGAATCCAACCATGACCTGGTTCATAGCTCAACGCTCAACCACTGAGCCATGGCAGCCCAGCTAGATCTGTTCTTGATGGATGCATTGGTTTAACACAAACTATTACTTCATACCTGGAAGTGATAGTAACATGTAATTTATTGCTACAAATAGTTTATTGTTATACTGGTATGTTAATTATCACATTTATTATCCAGTTAACTTCTTTTTAAATTAAATCTTTATTGTTGAGAGTAATATATATATACTAGGGGCCCGGTGCACAAAAATTTGTGCACTCAGGGGGTGGGGGTCCCTCAGCTCGGCCTGTGCCCTCTTGCAGTCTGGGGGGGATGTCCACCTGCTGGCATGCCTGGCCAGCCTGGGTGAGGGGCTGAGGGCCATTTTCAGCCTGCCCACAGCCCCTTCAGAGTTCGTGCACTGAGGGGTGGGAGGGCTGGTGAGTGCAGGCCTGGACGTTTCCCACCAGAGGGCCCACAATTGCACACGCCTGGTGGGCCCCCACTGCTGAGGGGACACACCTGGTGCAGAGCTGGGTGGCGAGCCAGGGGCGGGCGCTGGTGCAGGATCCCTCGGTGGGGCCCTGCTGCTGAGCAAACACACCCGGGGTGGAGCTGGGCAGTAAACTGGCTTCGGATTGTCCGCACTGTGCAGCAGATGCTCCCGCATGCCCTGTGGAGGCCCCTGGGGGGCGGATGAAGGTAGCGGACCCTGGACGGGTGCTCCCACACGCCCCCAAAGAGACCCCCAGGGCAGAGCCAGGCAGCAGACCCAGGACGGCTGCTCCTGCACACCCCACAGAGGCCTCCAGGCTCCTGCATGCCCCGGGGAGGCCCCCAGGGGGCGGAGCCAGGCAATGGACCCCGGATGGGTGCTCCTGGATGCCCCGAGGAGGCCCCAGGCTAGACTCCCCCCACCACTGAGCTGACACACCTGGCACAGCTATGCTGGCCTTGGAGGCTCCCAGTGCAGAGCCGCCCTGCCAGCCTCCATCTTGGCTGGGTTAATTTGCATACAGCCACTCTTGATTGGCTGGTGGGTGTGGCCATGAGCAGAGGCTCAGCCAGCCTAGGCAGGCAGTTGCAACAGAG
>PVJC01047807.1:0-12784 GCA_004026665.1 Murina feae
ATTGTACACTGGCTGATGTGGTAAAGGTCATCAGAACTAACTACAGTGTTAACTAGGATGAGATCTGACATCACTTGGAAGCAAACTGGAAATACAAATAGCTCAAGAGCTTGCCATAACACTCATCTAAATGTACTGTTAACTTCTCCATAAATAAAAACATCCCTTTAAAACAAAACCAAGAACTATTGAGACTTCAAACCCAGATAATAAAAACTAGTATGTAACCCTAACAGACTGTAATGCTTGTGCCCTCTCTGACTCTATCTTAATTCTAGCCTGCGCTTTTCCCATGGCCTTCAGGAGAATGGTTCCTGCATATAATTATAGATATGCTGATTATTAAGGGAATTCTGCTTGAGGCTTGAGCTTTTGGCAAAGATTTGCTGGAGCCTCAAGATCAGACTCAGATTAGCAGGGATCAAAGAGTCCAGGAACAAAAAGATTTAGAGATTTCATGCTCTTTCTTTGATCCTTGTTGGGGCCTAGGTGTCACACACTTAAAAGAAGCCTGAATTCTGGGCTCTTGTAAAGTGGACTTGCAGAGGCTTTAAGGCCTCAGCTTCGCAAGCTGGCACCTTCTCAATTAACAAACTTTTCTTTACGCCGAACTGACGTTTTGAATATTGGCCTTTTGAACCATCAGGCACCGGAACCTTGAATCAGTAACATAACAACTTTTTCTACCCCAAAGGTGATGAAATCAAATCACACACACAAAGATCATCTTTGGAAAATGTGTGACCTCACTTAAAAATTAATGTTGGGAAATCCATTTTGTTATATTTTAACAAGGTAGCAGCAGTAAATTTCTCACTCTGGATTATTGATTCTCAAGGAGTCAATAATTTGGACCAGATGATGCTTCTGACTTTTGTCGGTATTACACATCTTTAAGAACAAGGTCTTGTAGACATTGTGGATGTTGGGGATTATTGTTGGCTTTGTAAAAGAAGCCTTGTACTGTCAGGGTGATTTTAGCAGCAAGTATGTGCCAAATCCTCAAACCAACAAACTGGCATTAAAATAAACAAATTTATTATTTTACATAATGAGAAGTTGGAGGTAAGATTTTCAAGGGTTGGCTACTTTAGGAGTTCAACAATATCACAAGGTATCTCTATCCTATTTTCTGCTGCCATCCTAAGCATATTATTTTTTATTCTCACGATTATCTCCTTCATAATTATCCTCAAGATTTTGTCTTCCTCATCTAAAAACAGGTAGAAATTTGCCATTCTTTTTTACTAGGAATGGAATGAACTTGTCTAGTAGCACTGCCCCTGAGGAAGAAACTGGTCTTGCAGAATTTATCTAAATGCAGAGGCCATGGAACTGTGAACAATGCACTGCAGGGGGAGTTGGGGGAGTGTTATGCTGGTGCCAGGACTGACCATCAGATGTGGCCTAACACCTGGGGGCCTTCCTACAGGGCCACACAGGGGGTAGGGGGCATATCTGCAAGACAAAGACCCCAGCAAGATATATATAGACTGGCTCTCTGCATGTTTCTTCACTCTGATTTGGAAATTACTCCCGGAGTCCACTAGTGTTTATAAATGGGGTCCCTTTCTCTAGAAAGCGTGCTTGGTATTTCTTCTGGTCTTCTGTAACACCCCAAATCAAAAATAGTAAGCAGATGAAAGAAAAGAGTAGCCTCACACATGAGCTATAAACAGCTTCTTTATTATAAATAATTAAAGTTGATAAAACTGGAATAAACGTTATCTTAAAAAAAAAAACCTTAAATATGGCTGCCCAAAGTAACTAAAAAGAACACAATGACCCATACAATTAAGCTCTCTCTTCAACTATCAGCACAACATGTATATATCCTCCAACCTGGTACATTTTTATAGTGTTTCATTTTTCCTAAAAGCATATTACATTAATCAAATTTTGTTTAAATTATTCTGATGTCATCTTTATAACAACCATCTCTTAAATATTTAAATACCATGACAATACAACTATGATCATTTTGGGAAACTCCCATTTCAACTCAATGAAATATGTCCATATAGTTATATATTTTACTCTTTTCAAAATAGGCCACCTGTAGACCCTTTGGAATATTTCACCCTTTTCTACGAAAGTGTATGCGATTCATAAGTTCTCTGAACTTCAGTATTAAGGAGTTGTCTTTCCATGCTTCATAAGTACTTCGAAATTTGTCATAATAACTTTCTTTTTTCAGGTTGAAATCTGATCCAATTTTTTTAAAATAACTATCTTTTTTCCAATATTCTCCCCAGGAGCCTTTGAATTTTTCCAAATAAGATTTTTTTTCATATTCTTCCTTCCATATTCCTTCTCCCTTTTTTAAGGCTGTTAATTCAGCTTTAAGTAAGCGTCTGTGAATTTTCCAATACATTTTAGAATCATGATTTAGTCCTTTAACAAGAACAGTTTTGCCAAGGCCTCTTCTCAAAATGTCTTCATTTAGATTCACATTAAAAAATCTACCCTGGAATGAAAAATAACACGAACCAATTATTTAAAAAAATTGCTAGTATTCCAATATCATCTATTTATTTTAAATGGAGTCATTCAGCAACTTTAGTCCTCCAGAGAAAAGCCAAAAAGCAAAAGGATCCCCAAGGGCTTAAAACAGCTAATTTATAATCCAAGAATTTCATTACTAAAAGAGATACTTGCTCAACGTCAGTTGCCTGTTTTATACCATATCACTCTCTACAGCACACTGTTCAACCCAAAGAGGCTTTAAAGCAGTCAAGTGTATAAAAAGCAGGTTTTTTGTTTGTTGTTTTGTAGAGGAATGAATGATCATACAAAATAGGCAAAATGACAGAAGGCCACAGTAAAAGAAACTAAAAAAGTAAGCAAATGCAAAATGAACTGAATCATCATGAAAATATTAAATTAGGTGCAGAATTCCAGCGTTTTGGAAGGTCCTAGAATGTAAATGAATTTTTTAAAGACATTCCACAAAATAATTAACATAAAAATAGGCCTGGCCTGGAATCTTCAATCTTCAGAAAATTTCATTCATGGAATCCCTCACTTCCTAGTGAAACTGGATTTCCTCTCCCCACACCCCATTAAATTACAAAGTAAAGGAGATCCTGATTAGCTATTTGTGGGACTTTAACAAATTACTGTATTAATAATTTCATAGCTCATTAGACAAGTAATTTACAGTTAAATTTTAAAAATGTGAAAACTCCAGGTTTAAAGTAGGAGATGTTTTCTAGAAATATCTAAAGAAAAAGTAACCTTTTGCTCCTTTAAATACAGTAACTTTTGCCCTAGCAAGTTTGGCATAGTGCATAGAGCACTGGCCCATGGACTGAAGAGATGCAGGTTCAATTGTGGTCAAGGGCATGTATCTTGATTGCAGGCTGGATCAGGTTGGGGTGCATACAGGAGGCAACCAATTGATGTGTCTCCCTCACATCAATGTTTCTCTCTCTCTCTCTCTCTCTCTGTCTCTCCCCCTCCCTACCACACTCTAAATATCAATAGAGCCCTAACTGGTTTGGCTCAGTGGATAGAGTGTCGGCCTGCGGACTGAAGGATCCAGGGTTCGATTCTGGTCAAGGGCATGTGTCTTGGTTGCGGGCATATCCGCAGTGGGGGTTGTGCAGGAGGCAGCTGATCGATGTTTCTCTCTCATCGATGTTTCTAACTCTCTATCCCTCTCCCTTCTTCTCTGTAAAAAATCAATAAAATATATATATTTTTAAATCCCATAAAATAAATACAGTAACTTTTGGTATAGGAGTTAATAAGTACAGTTTTTAAATGTTTATTGTATTTTTCTCAATCACTTAAATTTTAAGAGCTCATTTTCTTAAACCAAAATCAGAATAATTAAAATTCAACCTCTCACATTAGTAAAATTCAACAGATGTGTAAATTACCGCAATATACATATAGCAACAGTTTGGTAACCTGCTAGGAAGCAATATAAGGTAAAATACACAAGGTGAAGTGTGGGCTCAGGAGCCAGAAAGAGCTGGGTTTGAATATAGGTTGGTTACCCTGACTCCCACTGTTGCAGGAAGAATTAATGGGCCAGATTGCCCAGACACAAGTGGGAATAAGGTTCTTGGGACACAGCTGCAATAAACATTTTCAGGAGCCCCCATGGGAGGATGGGATGTGGAAGAGCCTTTATTTGCATAAAGTTGTATTTCTCGGGTTGTAAGGTCCCCTGCCCCTTAAGCCAGTCCTCGAAAAGGTGTAGCTGGGATTCCAGCAAAGCCAGAAGGAAGGCCAGTGTCCAGGGCTTCCATTCCATGTTGCAGCGCTGTGTAGTTTAGCATTCATTCGCTGTGGAGTACTACGTGGCTGTGAACCACATGGGCACAGGGGCACATCCCTGCCACAGAAGAGCCCAGAATGGGGCGTCAGAGAAGAAAAGAGAGAAGAAGGAACGTTCTTTGTTTGGAAGTTTGAATATTCAGGTTTTGAGCACTTGTAGTGGCCACGCCTATTCCAGCCAATTACCTGTTCCCAGATGTGACTGACAGGAAAGCACCTTCTCATGTCACTCAGAACTTTACTGGGCCATGTGTCTCAACCGTCCCTTCCCCCATGGTTCAGCAGGGACAGACTTGGGAGTGTTAAATGCAGCTTTTCGGCAAAGCTGTATAAATGGCATGCCTATGTTATTTAGCCTTCCCATTCCTCCTTTTCTGTTAAATAACAGCCAGGTTATTACAATGGTATCACCATCTGCAAATGGGAATATAAGCAGTGACTCTATAGAGTGGTTTTGAAGACAAATAAAATAAAATATATTCCTCAATTTAAAAGAGAAGATAATATTTTTGAAATGCCTTTGGCATCTCATATAATTTTGTATCATCAATTTACTTTTAAATGCAAGATGCTTTGGATAATTCTTATTTCGAAAGAAATGAATATGATCTGGACATGCAAAAAAAAATAATGGATTCCATTAGGCTTTCCATAAATAATTCAAAAACTAAAGAATTAAAGTAGTTACCATTCTAATCACTTATTAAAAATGTTTTTATTTACTTCAGAGAGAGGAACTGAGAGGGAGAGATATTAAATCAATGATGAGAAAAAACCATCCATCAGCTGCCTCCTACATGCTGCCAATGCGGATCAAGCCCAAAATCCAGGCATGTGCCCTGACCTAGAATTGAACTGTGACTTCCTGGTTCATGGGTTGACACTCAACCACTGAGCCACATCAGCAGGGTTCCAATAATTAAGGTTATTGTTTCTTCATATTACTCTTGTCTATTATACAATAAGGGACTTTAAAAATAAGAAAAACTACTCACAAAAGATTCCCCTTAAATTAGCAATGTTTACAGTCAATAATTTTAAATTTTTTCCTTTATCTTAATTTTCTATTTTTTAAATAATGAACATACATAACTAAAATTTTATAAGAATTTACATATGAAACACCTGATTCTCTAAACATAATCACTACATAGCAGTTTTAAAAGACAAAAATATTCAGTCCCATTATATAGCGAATGTTCTAATTAATGGCATGTTAATGTGTAAATAAAAAGAACAAAACATTGCTTATTATTTCTTCACACTACTTACCTTATTCACTAACAGGTAGCAAAAGAGGACTGAATTCTCCTTTCCAAGAAGCTGGAACCACAGTAGCTGGGAAGGTTTTAGTTCTTCTTGTAACCACACCTTCCCAGATTTAGTGAGCTCTACTCCAGCCAGCTTAACCAGCAAAACACCACAGGGCTCTTCTGAAAAGGTTAGGTAGAGAAGAGTGTAGCTTTAAAACCATGTTGTGAACGCGAATTTCAAAATCATTTATCCCCCCAAAGCCAACTGAATGTATTATGTTTATTTATAAATATCCAGGTTCTCTAGATGTAAGTCTATTTATTTCTATACTCAAGTTTTCTTTTAAAACAAGTATATAACAGATGGAATAATTTCAAAAACCTACTTCAGTCTCCACAACAGGATGTGGGAATTTGAGCAGGAAAGAACCAGCCCCTGCCCAGCCCTCCAATTTCCTTAGTGCTCCCTGTCCCCTTCTTCCCTATGCCCTAGCTACTTGAGTCTTCATACAGCTTATCAAAAGAGCCAAGCTCACTCCCACGCATGTTCTCTCATTCTTCAGGCCTCTGATTAAATAGCAACTCCTCAATGACCATTTTATAGGTATAGGCTCCTCCTTTACATGAGCCCCAATAATCTACACCCCAGCACCCAGCTCCTTCTCTTATAGCTCTAAGAACAATTTTCATTTGTTTGTTGTCCATCTTCCACCTAAACTGTAAGCTCCAAGAGGCAGAGTGGTCTCGTTTCACTCAGCACTGTACAACTAGTATAGGGGCCTGAACACAACAGGTGCTTAATATTTGTGGAATGAATGCTTGAATGCCTGAATAAAATAATGAGTAGTTGATAAAAAAAGAAGAAAGGAAATCTGGAGCTAAATTAAACAGTTCCTTGTAAGTTAAGTCCAAGAGTTTAGAATTATTAAAAATTAAAATTAAAATTTTTTGCTATTTTATAAGTAACTTCTAATAAAGGAACACTCAATAGTTATTTAGTCTTATTATACTTGCACCTTACTTACTTCTCCATGAAGAAATAATAGGTAAAGTAATAGGAACATGTTCAATTTCTAAACCATCCTCAGTTAGTCGGCGTAATCGTCCACGTAGTTTAACATTCTTTCTTATAAATTCTAGTGGAATGTCTGAAGAACTTGTAAATTTTGATGTCTGATGATTTACAAGGAGAAAAATACATTTTGTTATTATTCGCTTTTAAAATTGTGTTAAGTTATTAAACACTTAACAAGAAGCCAGCCAATGAAAATTTTTTATTTGGCTCTTAATTTTATATTAATATTTAATATGATTTTTTAAATAATGACTGTTTTTCTTTTTTTTTTTAATATATTTTATTGATTTTTTACAGAGAGGAAGAGAGAGGGATAGAGAGTTAGAAACATCAATGAGAGAGAAACATTGATCAGCTGCCTCCTGCACACTCGCCACTGGGGATGTGCCCGCAACCAAGGTACATGCCTTTGACCAGAATCGAACCCGGGACTCTTGAGTCCCCAGGCCGACGCTCTATCCACTGAGCCAAACCAGTTAGGGCAATATTTAATATGATTTAATCAAAAGTGTTTATAGGGACATTCTTTAGAAATCTTTGTCACCATTTTACCATTTCAAGCTATTATTATATAGTGCATATTGAACAGATTCCTTCTAAAAGCTTACATCCTCAAAATGTAACACCATTCATCAAAAAGAAGTGAGTATAATGAATATATATCTGTACCTTGCACCACACAAGTCCGGTTAAATAGTCACTATCCTATTCCACAGATGTGCAATCTACTCATACAGGTACTGCTGGGAAAACCTAAACCAAGCTGAGTCAAATTAAAATAGAACTTTTAATCAACAAGACTTTTTTTTCTTATTTTTTTATCTCATAGGAGAAAAATTACCAAAAAAAAAAAGGTCAACATTAGAAATTTAATTAAATACCTAAAGCCCTAGAGTTAGTCAATATTTTATACCTATCTCTTCCACATTAACAATACTATAGGGACACAGGGATGAGCTTCATTCATAATCATGGCTAACTAAGAGCTTCACATATGTAGGATAAATTAGTACCCAATTTCCTAAGAGAATAAAGTTGAACTAAACATTACCAAAAAAATTTACACACAAGAAAAATATTATAGCAGACAAATTCTGCATGTGGAACAATCAATGGGACAAATGACTTGGTTACTCTTCTAACAAATGAATGGCTGGGTGGGAAAAATAGGGATGGTGAATTGATATAAAATAAATGAGACTTAAGAGATATAAAAACAAACACAATTTCTGCACCATCTGAATCCTGATTTGAATAAATCTTCTACTTAAAAAAGACATTACTGAAACAAAGAAATTTTAATATGGACTGGGTCTGAAATACTAAGGGATTAATTATGTGTCATTTAATCTAATAAAAGAGTAATACGCAAATTAACCCTCACTCATTACACCTAAGCCATGCCCACCAGCCAATCAGAGCGACAATATGCAAATTAACCCAGCCAAGATGGCGGCTGGCAGCCACACAGCTAGAGCAAACAGGAGGCCAGTGATGGAGGAAACTGCCTGCCCAGGTTGGCTGTGGCCTCCGCTCAAGGCAACAAAGTTTCAATTATAGAAGCCACAGAGCTGAAGCAAACAGGAGGCTTCCTTGCCTGCCTAGGCAGGCTGTGGCCTCCACTCAAGGCAACAAAGTTTCAATTATAGAAGATAAATAAACCCCAGAAACCTGCTTCTAGCCAGCCTCGCTGGGACCTTGGGTCAATGGGAGCTGTGGGCAGCCTGAAAACAGCCCTCAGCCCCTCACCCAGGCTGGCCAGGCACCCCAGTAGAGACCCGAACCCTGAAGGGGCTGTGGGCAGCCTGAAAACAGCCCTCAACCCCTCACCCAGGCTGGCCACACCCCCAAGGGGTGAGGGTCCCTACTGGGTAGCTTGGTCATCCTGCAAACAAGCCCCTCACCCAGGCTGGCCAGGCACACCAGCAGGTGGACATCCCCCGAGGGATCCCAGACTTCGAGAGGGCACAGGCTGGGCTGAGGGACCCCGTGAGTGCACAAATTTTTGTGCACCAGGCCCCTAGTAATATTATATGACAACAGGCATTAATGAGCTTCTTGATGCAATATAATAAGAAGTATAAACCACCTTCTTGTTCACACTAGATCTAATGAGGAAGCACACACACCCAAGCTGTGGGACATTCTACAAAACAATTGGCTTGGATTTGGTTAGAGCATTGTCTTCTGCTCTGAAAGGTTGTATGTTTGATTCTCTGTCAGAGCACAAATGGGAGGCAACTGATCAATGTTTCTCTCTCACACTGATGTTTCTCTTTCTCTTTCTCTCTAAAAAGAATTGATAAATTCAAGGCACTTAAGATAAAAGTGATGACATGAAATTAGAGGGGAAAGGCAACAGTTGGAAAAGATGTAGTATAGTAATGCTATGTAGTCAATGATAATATAAAACAATATGTAAATAATAAATGTAGGAAATAAATATATATAGAAACAATAAATCCATGTCCAATTGCAACATGACATTAAAATCACGTCCTACAGCAAGTACAGTAATAAAAAAAATCTGCAAGTCTTGAAATGTCAAATGAATTCCCACAAAGTGTTCATTATTAAACAGTATTGAAAGTGCAAAAAAAAAAAGCTAATTGAAAGCATAAATTATTTTTTATGGCACCTGGGCATGTTGCTTTATTCATTACACAACTGATCTTAAAGATTGTTGCAAATTAGAGGAAGCATAAATTTTTCAGTTCAGAGAGACATAATTTAACTATGATCTAAATCTAAAGCTGCTATAGAAACCAGTTTTGAGATATTCCGCAACGTCGGAAATGCAAATTTAATGATTATACCATTCTCGCAAACTAAATCCTTTTCAGATTCCCTTTGAACCATGAAGAAAGTGATTGTGGAAATACAGGCTGTGCAATTACTTGCCATAAAAAAATACTATGCATGCCTTACTGTTGAACAAGAGCTTAATTGTTCATTGTCCTAAAGTCCTATTTAAAGTTCCTAAGATGAATAACAAAATGCTACACTGCTTGAGATAAAAACTGAAGTGAGAAAAAAGTCACTGTCTACTGCTTCTCATAACGTCTTGTTCATTGTTTAACTTACCAGCCGAACACTTCTTAGAAGCAATGATATTCCAGCTACGGCCATGATGGTGCTGATGTTCTTCAAAAAGAAATTCAATGATTAATTCTCACAACAGCGAAAGTACTCATTAGAAAGGGGAAAAAGGACAGTCCTCCAGTCCCAATAGGGGAACATTCTTCAACTGAAGGCCTACTTATTGCAAAAAACTTTAACTGCCCACCTATCAGTCTTCTTTCCCCCCAGATAATCCGACATGCACAGTAATTGTTCACCAAATAATGTATTGTTCTCTATTATTCTATTACTTTATCCATGAGTTCCTTGAAAGCAAGGACCAGTTTAATACTTCTTTGAGTAATGCCAACGGTAACTCACATAAACCCCGAGTCTACAGTGGGGATGTAAGTATTTGGGGAGAAAACTTTATCACCAAAACCTTAAAATGCCGCACCTTGGGAAATACATGTGGGCAAGTAGTTGAGGAAAAACTCAGCGATGTTTTTATGGTGTTTTCTATAAACTGAAATAGGTGTTTTATTAAAAAAAAAAAAAAAAAAAGCCCTGCAGCTCCCTACACAGAAGTGAGACTCTCACAGGATTTTCTTCAACAAATGCCAGTGGGTTCATAAGAAATGACGCTAAAGTGTGCACAAGGCGCATTCTGAGAAGGGTTCCTTGGAATAAGACATCCCTGGACTAACTTAAACACTGCGTCCACTCCCCATCCCGCGAACTTCGTTTTTCCATTTGAAATCGCCCGGGCATCTCCTCTGCTTACCTGGCAGGTGGAGGCCTCATCAGTTCACACCTACACACCCACCAGGCACCAAGGCCGCGTCTATTCATCTGGCGCTCACTATGAGGACGGGGCTGTGCTCCTCGTGGGAAACCAGACACGGTCCCAGCCCCCTGTGCTGCTCAGCCACAGCGCAGTTTGGGTTTTTTTGTGTGTGTGTTTTTAAAATAAATGTTATTAATTTTTTACAGAGAGGAAGGGAGAGGTATAGGGAGAAACATCGACCAGCTGCCTCCTGCACACCTCCTACTGGGGATGCCCCCGCAATCAAGGTACATGCTCTTGACTGGAATCGAACCCGGGACCTTTCAGTCTGCAGACCGACGCTCTATCCACGAAGCCAAACCACTTAGGGCCACAGCTCGTTTTTAAGGCTTTGATCCCACCCAGCTTCTGGCAAAATTCAGCCCAGTTCCTCATTCCTTCCGAAATGCTGTCTTCCCCTGCCTTCTAGGACACCTGCCCCCCCCCCCTCCTTTGCCGGCCTTTGCTGACTCCCTCCTTCTCGCTCCCCACTTTCTAAAATGTCAGGGAGGCCTCGATGGGCACCAGGACCTCTCCCGTGGGTTTGGACTCGCTTCGCGATGCCATCCACGCCGCCTGCGCACACCTGCCCCTTCGGCACGGGCTCCGCACCCCGCTGCGCAGGACTCGGCTGGAGCTTCGCGTCCCACGACCACGTGCACCTCCCCGCGTCCCTCTCCACGCCCCACGACCACGTGCACCTCCCCGCGTCCCTCTCCACGCCCCACGACCACGTGCACCTCCCCGCGTCCCTCTCCACGCCCCACGGGCCTCTGCAAGTTCACGCCGCAAACGCCTCTGGGTCTTCCCAGCGAAGCATTTACCCCCGCGACTCCCTCTCGGCAACGGCCGCCGCGCCCAGCAGGGGGCAGCCCGGGATGCCCCTCCTCGGACGCCGCCCCGGGTCCCCGCCGAGCCACAGCCCTCCCGGGCCCGGCGCCCGAGGTCTCCCTTCCGCGCTAGGACGGCAGCGGCTCTCACTTCCCTGAAAAAGGAGCAAAACAAAACGACCTCCCCAGGCTCCAGGCCCACGCGCTCGGCCCTCCGCCAGGAACCGCAGGGCCCGCGGCGCCCGCCCTCGGTGCCCCACGACCCGGCCGGCGGGGCTGCGGTACCCGGACGAGGCGCAGGTGGTCGTCCGCCCACTGCGACAGCCGCGCCACCACATTGGGCACCGCTCCTTCTCCGTCGGCCGGCGGCGCAGCGCGGGCCTCAGGCCGCCCCGCCATGTTGCTCCCGGCCGCCCCGAGCCCGCGCCGCGCTGCGCTCCCACGGGCGGGCGGCAGGGGGCGCCGCTCCCACGGGCGGCGGCAGGGGCGGTTCCGCGATCCCTTAGCTGTTGGGGGCGCCCTCCACCCCCGCCTTGGAGTGTCCAGAGGACGGACTGTCCCCTCCTTCCGTCGCCTGGTGTGTGTGTGTGTGTGAGGGGGGTCTCCCACCCGTAATGAGACATCTCCGCGGTGACCTCTCCACGCTTTGCAGGGTTTTTCCCGAGCGTGAGCGCTCCCTATGGGGCGGGGGTGGGACTGAAGGATTCTCCCTTAACGGTCCAGGGAAGCTGATCACTTTGTGATTTCAACGAACGCAGCCGCAGAGAAGGAAATTGAAGCAGTTCATTCTTCCACTTACAGCCACAATTCTTTGAGCTCGTGAAGATGGCCGAGCCACTGAGCCACGTCCTGTTCATCTGCCCCCTCGGGTCTTCACTTCCCATTTTACCCCGCTTTAGCGTTATAATCAAACCCTTGAAAATAGCTTCAACGCCAATCCCCCCGCCCCGCCTTCTTTGCACTTGTCTGACAAAACCCCAACACTGGATTACACCCAGCCTCACCAAACAGTTGGAGTATAGTATAGAGAGATCTTCAGCTTTTTTCATGATAAGCTGCAAATCTAGGCTTTTATATGAAATCACCCTGTTTTGAAATGAAATGGTGGCAAAATATTGTGCTGGGCATAAAATACACAGAGTGGCCAGATTATTATGACCACCCCATCAGTACTTCGTTGGGCCACCTTTTCTTTTTAATTTTTTAAAAAAATTATTATTACACTAGGGGCCCGGTGCACAAAAATTTGTGCATTCGGGGTGGAGGGAGTCCCTCAGCCCGGCCTGTGCCCTCTCACAGTCTGGGACCCCTCAGTGGATGTCCTATGATGGCCCCAGTCTGCCAGGCGCCTTGTGTGTGTATGTGTGTGTGTGTGTCACCACTGGAGACCTGCCCCCAGCCGCATCTGAGGCTCGGAGCAGTCCTCCTGTGTGTGTCTACCTGCTGGGGGCCT
>PVJC01047808.1:0-12794 GCA_004026665.1 Murina feae
CGTCGGCCTGCAGACTCAAGGGTCCCAAGTTCGATTCCGGTCAAAGGCATGTACCTTGCTTGTGGGCACATCCCCAGTGGGGAGTGTGCAGGAGGCAGCTGATTGATGTTTCTAACTTTCTATCCCTCTCTCTTCCTCTGTGTGAAAAATTAATAAATTATATTTTTTTGAAATAGTCAAGTGAGAGCATGAGAGGGAATTGTTTTTTACAGAGTTCATTATTCTGTATATTCTTTTTAGCACATACTATAGTCCTGCCAGTTGTGTAGTTTCCCTGTAACTTTCCTTACCTTTGAGCTCACTCTGAGTTTATTTTCCCTTGATAATTCTTTCCCTTTAACCTCCCTAAAATAAAGAAACGTAATGAGACTCACACAGAGTCCTTTGGTGTGCTAACCCATGTTTCTGAAATTTGTTTCATGCTATTCATACCAGTGAGTGGTGGGAAATGACCAAATAAGATGTGTGATAACAAGAAACAATGCAAATAAATGAACTAAGCTTTGAATTAAAAATGCTAGAAAAGGAGCAACCAAGCAAACCCAAAGAAAGAGATTAATAGAGATAAAATCAGAAATTTATAAGAGAAAAAAGTAGACACAACCCCCCAAACATCCTAAACCAGTAGCAAAAATCAACAATCTAAAGCTAGCTCTTTAGAAAGGTCAGTAAGCTAAATAAACTTCTAACAAGTGTAATTAAATTTGATTGAGTTCATTAAAGCTAGACAATTACCTATTATTAACACACTTATTTTCTAGAAAAAGGAAAATATGTACATGCCCCCAATGTCACGTGGACTCAAAATAATGCTGGTAGTGCATTTTACTTATGCCCTTTTTATTATCCCAAATCTGAAAAACTAAAAATATCTGATTGTCTAGTTTGAAGTATAGCTTTCATCTTTGTGTTAAGTTTGTCTTCGAAAATTGCTTCCTAGAAAAATTTTACTTTTTAAGTTTTAAGTGTTTGTGATAAATTACTTTGATTCTCTTTTCCCTTAGTAAAGTGAAATGCTTTTTCTCTAGTCCAGCAATGGACTCTGATGTCCAGGAGAGGGGAAAGGTTACAATTAAGTACCATTTCTTGACCATATCAGGTGAAAGACAAGCTGAACCAAAATAAACCACACACACACTGTGTGACACACACGCACGCATGCACACACACACAAAATGACCTTTCATCAGATGGTATTTCTCATTCTCACTGAAATATCAGAATCTCAGTATTAAACCATAAAATGTCATTTTGAACTAAACAATATTTGGTCAACTCATTCAAAACTGTGGTAGAGTACATTTCATATATACAAATATAGCAAAAGCTCTAAATTAAGATAAACCTGGAGTTAAGGTATAGCTTCCACTTGCTGCTGTGTGATCATGGGCAAATTTATTAATTTACCATGGTGCCAATTTCTTCATTATGAACTAGGAATAATAATAAGATATTCTGATTTCTTTTCTAGATAATACCTATTGATACTGGAAAAATACAAAAGACAACTACTTAAAGTCTTTAGGGACATGGGAGGAAAGCTGAAACTTTAAATAAAAGACAAGTATATGGTAAGTTTCTGATTTTTATTCCTTTACATAGAAAATTAAAGGAAATCAACAAAATAACTATTACAACTAACAAATAAGTTTATCAAAATTACAAGATATAAGGTTAATAGACAAAATCATGTTTTTAAAAAGAATTATTATTGACAGTATTACAAATGTCCCTCTCCCCCCCCCCCCCAGTACCCCCTCCGCACAGTTCCCACCCCAGGTCAAGTCTTTACCACCCTAGTGTCTGTGTCCATAAGCAATGCATATATGCATGTAAGATCTTTGGTTAATCTCTTCCTGTCCCCCTACCCCCCCTTCCCTCTGAGATTCTTCAGTCTGTTCCTTGTTTCCATGCCTCTGACTCTATTTTATTCATCAGTTTATTTTGTTCATTAGATTTCTTGTTCTTTTATTTTTTTAGATTCAGTTATTGATAGATATGCATTTATTACCTTCAAAGAAAATTAAATTCTAGATTCTTGTTGCTTATTGAAAAAGAAGGCAAAATAATGCCAGGGATTCTCCCACCAGATCTTGATAAAGGACAAAAGTAAAGCATGCTCCATAGTTAACATTACATCTTCTCTAAGCTTTCTTGTAACCAGTCAGTTAGTAGTAGATCAAGAACATACACCCTGCATGTCAGAGTGATCTTGATTTACTTCTCCCACCCCCAAGCTTAAGTAATCAGGAGATATGGTAGAGATGCCACCCAAACCATCCAACTATACTTGGAGTTTAAAACTCTTGAACATTATAGCCAGGCCTTTTAGATTAAACCTCTCAAATTAAAGGTTTAGAAGTTAGGAAGTAGTTAATTGACCTAATTAAAACAATGAATTTTATAGATGCTTATACAAGACGGAAGGGTTATTTGTTTTTTGTTTTCTTCTTTTATTTCTGTGATGTGGATTTTAAGTCTGTTTATTTGCTTATATGCTTGAATTCATTCAAATTTTACGGGCTCCTTGTGTGTTCCTGGAATAAAGAAAAGAAACTTAAAGACCCAAAAAGAGCTATAGCCTGTGTCTATCTTCAAAGATATAAAAACCCACAAGAATATTCAAGATAGTTTCTGGGTAGTTTTCCTAGCTCAGTTTGCAAAACATCGAAAATTAACTGTAGGATCAGAGAAGCTTTGAACATAGACAAAAGCCTTGAACAGAGGGCTTTGGGAACAATATTTAAAAACAAAATACAAAAGTACAGTGTGCATATGCTTAAAGTTTACCTGTAATAAACAGGTATTATTACAAGGATAACTGTGGCTGACTGGGTTGGAAAGAACAATCAGAGAGGGAAAAGGAAGAACAACTAGAATCTGGTGAAAGTAGAAAAAGGCTTTGGACTCCCCTGTCATCTTTCTTGGGTTGTCTCTTGCTGAGGCACTTCTTTCAGAGTAAAATATTATTCAGGGATGTCCTGTTTATCTAATAAGAGCACAAATGAGTACTGTGCCTTCCTACTGTGTGATTGAGCTGTCTTTTGAAGACTTTCTGGCTAGGATTCATCCAAGGTATTTTACATAATTATCAGGTACTTCATCTGATGTATGAGGACCTATAAAAACAAAGAAATATCGTGGTACTGGGTTAGCATTACCAGAGCCATAGGTGTCCTCTATAGTTGATGTCTGTGCTGAAAGGCAGGAAGACATTTCTGGATGTGACAGTCACTGGGCTGTGAACTCTCCTGAAAGGGAGAGTGTACGAAACTTTGCCGGTTGAGTCATTCAAACCCAAGACTGGCACAGGCTGTGGGGAACAGTGAGCACATTCAGAAAAGAGGCTGGACAACCCCAACCAATTGAGTCTTTTCTATTCCAATTCCTTTGTTCCTTTTGGAAATTTTTTCCTCTTATAAGTAAACTCAAGACTACAAACAACTATGAGGAAAACTATCTGATTTGCAGTCTAGCGGTCTGATCTTCTTGTTGATATAATGGAATTCAGCAATGCTTCTCTCCTTTGGAAAATCCTTTTTAAAGATGAACATAAGCTTTTAACTAAAATTGGAGCATATGGACTGAAATTTTTGTTACTGTTGCTTAGGGGAATAAGGTGGCCATATCTAGAAAAAAGAGTCGCATATGTAGATATTATCTCCTGATGATACTATGTAAAAGAAGTGGCTTATGTAGAACCCACATATACCCTGTACTTTATTCTTGATTGTGTTGTTTTGTTTTTTAAAGTTAAAAAGAAACTTCCTACTTGTCTATCACCTCTCTTACACAAAGATCGTTACCCAAAAATTCAGGTAGAATTCTGAACTCAAAGATACCTCAAAGAGGGAGCAATTAATAATTGATTATTGGTGTCATTATTTAAATAAAACAAAAATAAAATTGGGAAAAGCTAGATATCTGTACTAGAACTTACCTTCTAGTCTTCATTCACATCAGTCACTCTAAATTATATAATATGTATACTTGTAGATTTGTAACAGAGTTGTCATAACTTCTAGATATTCGCTGCCACACAGGAATTGTAAACACAAATTTCACTGGACAAGACTTTGGATAAGCTGGCTTCTAACCCAATGCCTAAATGCATTACTAGTTCAAGTCCTAAATATGTCATTGCTTAGCTCAGTTAAATTCTTAAACTCCCCGAGCCTTAGTTGCTCCACTTTATTAATAAAAAGGTTTTGAGGCCCGCAGAGGTTAAATGGCATATTCAAGTTTTCATAGCTAGAAAGTGATGGATATAGTGAAACGTGGCTAATGATAATTACTAACATTTATTGAAAGCTACCCATCTTCCAAGCACTGTGCTCTATCCTTGCATTATATACTTTAGCCTTCAGAATAACCTATGAGATCGATCATTACTGTTATCCCCATTTTATAGGCAGGGAATGTAAAATTTGGAGAGGCTAAACTTCACAGAGCACATTGCCAACGATTGTAAAAGCTGTGATATTAAACTGTGCCTGGTAATTTAGAAAGCTTCCAAACAAAGCTAGTCATTATTAGAATTATTAGTATTATTAGGCCACCACATACTATTCCAGTTACTCTGGACAGGTAACATAACAGAAATGTCTGTTATTGAAATTCTATTTGAATAATAATAATAATGTCTGACCTGCCTATCTTTTTCACGTGAAATCCAACTAGAAAAAGAGAACTTATCTTCATCTGATCGTGCTACTATAACAAAATACCACAGACAAGGTTGCTTAGAAAACAACACAATTTTATTTCTGGCAAGTCCAAAATCAAGGTGCTGGCAGATTGAGTATCTGGTGAGAACCTGCTTCTTGCATGGACAGACATCTTCTCACTACACCCTTACATGGCCAAAGAGACTCTTTATAAGGATACTAGAGGCCCGTTGCACAAAATTCATGCATGGAGGGGGGGGGGTTTCCCTCAGCCCAGCCTGCACCATCTCCAATCTGGGACCCCTCAAGGGATGTCCAACTACCCACAGGGATCGAGCCTAAACAGGCAGTCGGACATCCCTCTCACAATCCAGGACTGCTGGCTCCCAACCGCTCACTGCCTGACTGCCTGATTGTCCCTAACCACTTCTGCCTGCCAACCTGATCAACACCTAACTGCTCCCCTACCAACTTGATTGCCCCTAACTGCCCTCCCCTAAAGGCCTGGTCACCCACAACTGCCCTCCCCTGCAGGCCATCTTGTTTGGCCATCTTGTGTCCACATGGGGGCGGCCACCTTGTGTGCTGGCGTGATGGTCAATTTGCATATCACCTCTTTATTAGATAGTAAAATTGATCCCACTCATGAGGGCTCTGCCTTCATCACCTAATCACCTCCAAAACCCTCACCTCTAAATACCACGGGGGGATGCAAGCACTCCATCTATAGCAGACCCCAAAGCAAGACCACAGTGAGTATTAGGCACTGAATATGACATCTTTCTGACCAATTCAGTCAATTGAGTGATCACTCTCTTTCTCTACTATCTTTTAGAATTATTCATTGCTTGTTCATAGAAGGTGGCTTTAGAAATAAATAGTTTTAAAAATCCAAAATAAATTTCAGGAATTTAGCACAGGGCTCAATAAAAAAACAAGGCATTATTATTATTATTATTATTATTATTATTATTATTATTATTTTAAATTTGTGGCTTAATCTAACATCTTGAAGTGATGTACAATTAGGGTCTAAATCAGCAATAACCTCTGTAACACTTACCAATAAAACATAGCTCAAAGAAGAGACTTCACAGTTCACAAATTGATAGCAGCTTAAAGAAATATATTATCATCCAGTACATCTGGATTTTTTTTCTTTCCTGTAATCTTCAATTACATCCTTGTGATATTCACTTAACTATACTTTTTTGCCTAAAGAAATAAGATAGGTAGGGGTTGAATATTCTCTTTAGTTAGCAGAATACTTATAATACCACCAGCAAGTAGATTAGAAAGTTCTCTCTCAACCAACTGCCTTCATCCTCTGCTAACAGACATTTATGCTAAAATCTATGTAGTAGATCCCAGTTCACAGCTCAGCTATTCCACTTTTCCACATCTGACTGAGCTATGCTCTTGTGGTAAAAGGGGGAAAGTAGTGTTATTGTTCCTTTCCTCTACTCTTCTACTTTTCCTCTACTCTTCTTCTACAAAGGTGCTATTAGGCCTGCCAAAGCAGACAGGACAAATGGGGGAAGTTCACCCCAATATCTCTGGAGGAGCAGATATGTATTTTCTCTATAATAACAACTATTAGTTTCTCCAGTGTATCTCACATACACAAAATGTAAGATAGTCATGCCCTACTCAGTTCTGTGCTGGGTCTAGGTCCAAGATGGATAAATTCTAAATATTCATAAACTTTTCCTATTTAAACTATTATTCACTACCTAGCAATACAGTTTCTTTTCCTGACTCTGTTTCAATCGCAAATGTCCTACTGCTTTGCAGTTATGTTTTGTCTCATGAACATACTATATTTCCACTGGGTGTTTCATATGATGTCATTCATTGTATGTTCATTATGGCGAAGACCATGTCCAATTCCCAGATCCTCCTTCACTAATGCATTAAGTGTGGGCACTGAGACAAACCTCACTTGACACTTGACACTAAGTTTAACCTCTTAGTGCCTGGGAGTTTACAAAGCTTCCATGTAATGTTAGTTATTGGAATAATGTTAGTGATTGGCTGGCTACACACAATGCAATTAAAGTTATTCCTTAATAGATGTTCTAAAGACGTAAACTATTCTGTATCCTTAAGAAGCCATAATGCCTGCATGGTGTTTTTATAATAGTCACGTGTCTGCCTTTTCTGACCTGAGTGTGATCAGTGTGTCATCTCTTGCTATTCTCTGAACATCGCAGAGAAATAAGCTCTTCAGGTACTTTGGGAGAGAGATTACAAAGGGAGTGTGTAATCTCAGGTGAAGAGAAACAAAGTCTAAACGTATCTGAATGTGTTTACAAGGAGCCATATTCCAAAAGCTCAGGCTGAACCCTAAAAAAATAATAGGTATTTTCCAACACTAAGGGCACCCAATGAAGGGGTGTATCTGAAACCTCCCAGGTTGTGGTTCCCATGAAAAGAAGTGTGAGAATCAGATGATTCGGCAGATTTTAAGTGCTTATTTCCTTAGGAAGAGGTTAAACTTAGTGTCAAGTGTTGAGTGAGGTTTGACTGCTTTTCCAGGTGCCAGGGACATCTTTGTAAACACAGGAGTTGGCGAGGAATACAATTCATTTATTCATGTATAAACCTCTTCACGTGTGCCTCAACTGAGGAGTCAGAAAGGTCTGAGCAAATCCCAACATGATTTATAAAGAGGCTTCTCCTCCCACAGTAAGACCCCAGACATGTGAGGTGGATGCAGACCGAGGCAGTGGGAGAAGCAGTTTCTCTACCAACCATTTTAGGAAGGTCTAGGAAAGGTCCATTGAAAAGATAATCTGCTCAACAAGGGCTAATAAGCTCCCTTTGGGAAGAAGAAAAACTTTTTTTCTGCTAATGTATGCAATTGTCTGTAACACCTAGGCCTAGAACAATAAAAAAAATTGTACTTGTGTTCAGTATAAAAGAGAAGGAACAAAGAGATGGTTAGGATGAGACATAGACCTTTTTTGCCTTTAGTGGCATGCTTTTGAAACTGAAGGTTTCCAGAGACCATACAACCATTCTTTCCTCTTAAGATTGGCCCTTGGGTGAGCTAACACTTCTACTTCAGTTGTTTACTCTCCCAGAGAGTAAAAGTTGAATGTGTTTCCACATAACTTTTATTTGTGAATAGGACTATTTGTTTTCCAAAAACTTTTGAAGGGTAGGTCCTTTTTTCATCATAAATGACACTGATGTATTTATTTTACATACTGGATGTCCAAAGAAATTATTTTAGTAATTTATTTTTGTGGTAAAATATAACAGAACATTTACTACTTCAGCCATTCTTAAGTGTGTAGTTCTAAAGCATTAAGTAAGCACATTCATGTTGTTGTGCAGCTATCACTACCATCCATCTCCACAACATTTTTTCCAGCTTTCTTAAGATATATTTGACATATAACATTGTGTGAGTTTAAGTTGTACAACATGTTGATTTGATACACTTTATATTGCAAAATGATTACCACCATAGCTTAGCTAACAACTTCATCATGTCGCGTAATTACCATTTCTTTTATGTGGTGAGAATATTTAAGATACTCTCTTAACAGCTTTCAACTATATTATATGGTATTATTAACTATAATCACCATACTGTACATCAGGCCCCCAGAACTCATTCATCTTACACTAAAAGTCTGTACCCTTTGACAAACATCTCCCAATTTTCTCCACCCCACCCCCAGTCCTGGCAACCAACACTCTATTCTCTTTTTATAAATTGGGCATTTTTAAATACTCCATATGAAAGATACGTGGTTTGTCTTTCTCTGTCATATTTCACTTAGCATCATACCCTCAATTTTCACCCTGATTGTTGCAAATGGCAAGATTCAAAGGAAATAACTTTTGATTGGCATAAACTGATACTGAAATAACTTTAGCAGTTTAATTGTGAACAATGACCTTGATACTATTAACAATTTACTTTTATGGAGTTTAATGAATAAAATACTTAAAATGTATAAAAATATGGAATATAAAACATTCTATAAAATACAAAAAAAAAAAAGTGAATGACAAGTATTATGTCACTCATTTAATTCCCAAAGTGTATTGTCATTCATGCCCAAGGCAAGAGTAAATAAGTACAACTCCAATGGAAATTTCTTAATATGCTGCTCTCATCAAGCATTAAAAACCTTTTCTTTTTAATTGATAAAATAAACAGAGTTTAAAGATCATAAACTCCATGGACATTTCTCCAAAGTTCACATGTAAATGGGTAGGAAAGGCTACACATCTGCATGTAATAAGGATTATGTAAACTGTCTTGAGGCAATTTAATTTTGCTCACTTACTATTCCAACTCAAGAGGCCAGTCTAGTGGAAACATGGCCCCGTCTCTACCCGCCTTGCCAGAAGGCACTGCCCAGAGAGAAAACCGAGTTAATGAGGGGTGGTCAGTGGTGTCAAGGACCAGCTGAGTCCCAGGGACAGAGCTGAAAAGCCGTCTGAGGAGGTTGTGAGGCTGTAACATAGCCACATCTCGGGTACCATAAAGCAATACATTATTTTTCAGTGGGTTCCCGATACTTTTTAAGTACTTTTAGGGAACCTAAAAGATCATTTCAAAGTCGAAGGAGGCAATCCAGTATCAATACCTCTCCTGAGTTATTTTAAGGCATGGAATCGAGCTGGTGAAGGACTGATCAAACCTGGACGGGTGTGGCATTGTCTTGAAATAAACTCCTCCCCTGGGTTTTTAAGGCAGCGGCTGTGGCAGATGAGACCTCCAGGCCATCAGATGTGTGATTGCATCATGTAAACGACACCCGCTGGACTTGCCTTATTTGCTCTTATGAAATTCCTGTCAGTTTTAAGACATAAATAATTCAAGCAAATGGCTTTGGACACCAGAGACGGCCAATTATTATTGTGTCACCAATTCACCAGCATTTGTTTTGATCACCAGAGTATATCTTTTAAAAACAACAACACTTTCAGACTCAGAATAAGTTCCGCATTAAAGCAATTTTCTTTCCCTCCAATTTCTTCCAAATTGGTTTTATTTGTAGTTTAAAAGAAGAAATTGAAATTTATCATTAGAATGCCTTTTGTGTTTCTTTGATTTCTCTACAAAAGTTCAAATATAATAGAATTGGGAATTAAATAGTACAAGCAATTACATCAGAAAAGTGGAGCAAAGCGTTTTATATTTCTAAAAGAACTATAAAATTTTCAGAGTACAATCAACACATTTAAGAATTCAAGAGGGAGAATTGTAATGCTTACATCAGTCTAATAACTGAAATGAATCCAGCATTTCCATTTTAAAGCCACTAATCCAATAATAAAGGGGAGATGAAACAAACTCGGACAGCTATAAAAGAGCTGTTTGGGACTGCACATTGTGGCTTTCCCTCAAGTTTAGGTCTGAGCTATGACAAAATAGCGTTGATGGGACTGATGACTTGACCATAACCACCTCTAAAAGAGCCAGATGTTGCTAGGTGGGCTTCAAGGTCATGTTATTTTTCTGATCCTGCCCCCTTTGTCATTAGCATGACAGTGCCATTGATGTCTATAAGTTGACTCCATCTAATAGGAATTTTATTATGGCATTATTCTCTTCTCTTTTTCTCTGTTCTGCACTGTGCATGGTAAAACACTACCAGAATTTTTTTCTTTAGGTACTTCCCAGTATAATGTCACAAGTTTTGTAGCCCACCTAGCTGAAAAAAAACAAATCTACTGAAATTTATTAATAGTAGCACATTTTATCCTTGAACACACGCAACTTCCAGAAATGAAATTACTTTATTTTAGTTCGCTGCACACCTCCACAGAAGAAAAAGAAAGAAAGAGTTCTGGGCTCTGAATTGGTCATTGACTTTTTTTCTGCAATTTAAATTGCTGTTCTGAGGTGATTAAATGAAGCTTCAAGAGGCACTCAGTCAGACAGTCAAGTCATCAGTACCATCAATGCTGTTTTGTCATAGCTCAGACCTGAATTTGATGATTATTCCCATTATCAAAGTCTGAGTCACTCCAAAAGAAGCACATGTGGAATTTCAAATGATGGTGATGTCTTCCCACGAAGTTTTAATTGAATCAGCTCTTTTCCCACTGAGATTTGGAAAGAATGCTCCTGATGCAGGATTAACAAATCTAGCAAATAAAAATACAGGCTGTCCAGTAAAACTTCAATTTCAGATAAAAAAATGAGTAATTTCTTTAATATAAGCATCTCTCGTGCAAAATTTAAGACACACATCAAAATGTATGTCTCATCTCCACTTGGAGTAGTGAACACACAATCCTATCTAATAAAAGAGTAATATGTAGATTGACCCTAATGGCTGAATGACTAGAAACAATCGGTCGCTATGATGCACACTGACCACCAGGGAGCAAACACTCAATGCAGGAACTTTCCCCTGGTGGTCAGTGCGCTCCCACAGAGAGAGCGCCGCTCAGCCAGAAGCTGGCTTATGGCTGGCCAGCGCAGCAATGATGGCAGAAGCCTATCCTGCCTCCACAGCAGCACTAAGGATATCCGACTAAGCTGTTACTCGGACATCTCCAGAGGGATGTCTGACTGCCAGCTTAGGCCCAATCCCCTGGGGAGCAAGCCTAAGCTGTCAGTCAGACAACGCCCAAGAGGTCCCAGACTGTGAGAGGGCACAGGCCAGGCTGAGGGACCCTCCCCTCCCCGAAGTGCATGAATTTTTGTGCACCGGGCCTCTAGTATAATATAAAGATGATGTATAGCCCTAGCCAGCTTGCCTCAGTGGATAGAGCATTGGCCTGCAGACTGAAGGGTCCCGGGTTTGATTCCAATCAAGGGCACCTGCCTGGGTTGCAGGCTTGGTCTGATGTGCAGGAGGCAGTCGATCAATGATTCCCTTTCATCATTGATGTTTCTATCTCTCCCTTCCTCCCCCTTCCTCTCTGAAATCAATAGAAATATTTTTTAAAAATTAAAAAATAAAGATGATGTATAATAGAATCGTACACCTGAAACCTATATAAATTCAATTAAAAATAAATAATAATAAAATAAATAAATAAAAATTAGGTCTCATGCAAAATCCAGGATATATTTATACTAAAAAATTATTCATTGTTTATATGAAATTCAAATTTAACTGGGCAGTCTGTATTTTAGCTGGCAATTCTACCTTATGACATCACTATTAAGAAGACAAGTAAGACTGGAGAAGAAGGATGGATGGCTGCAGGTGATTTAAGTACCAGCTGAAAGTCAGGCGGTAGCCAGCACAAAGGCCTTTAAAAATATTTTTCCTGCAGGCAAAGGGAGCTCTGGCTGGCAAGATAAATTAAGCTGGACTCTGGAAAGAGGCTGAGCCCCAGGGAGAGCCTTGGCCAGCAACAAAGACCTCAGTGGTGTTCACGGTCGCTCAATAAAAGACACACACCTGCTCTCAATGACTTGTCACCATAAGGTGGTTTCCCTTCGTGTATTCTTTTCAAGACTAATGATGTGTGACAAAAATAGTCAAGCAAGGCTAGGAAAAAACCTTCCATGCAGAAACTTGCCATCCAGCTTGTTTTAATAATCACCCCTCTTTTAGGTATCTCTGGCTGTTCCGCCCAATCATTCAAAGAAATCAAAGGTCAAAGGACAATAATATATTACTTAAAGCAGATTTTGTTTTAAAGAAATTTCCTGAGTCTTTTAACACAAATATCAATTACATTTTTTGTGGAAAATGTATTAAAATAGTAGAAAACAGATTGCTTTTATATTAACACTAGGGGCCCGGTGCACAAAAATTTGTGCACTCGGGGTGGAGGGAGTCCCTCAGCCCGGCCTGTGCCCTCTCACAGTCTGGGACCCCTCAGTGGATGTCCTATGATAGCTTCAGTCTGCCAGGCGCCTTCTGTGTGTGTGTGTGTGTCTGTGTGTGTGTGTGTGTCGCCACTGGGGACCTGCCCCCAGCCGCATCTGAGGCTCGGAGCAGTCCTCCTGTGTGTGTCTACCTGCTGGGGGCCTGCCCCCAGGCACACCGTGGAGGCTTGGAGCAGGCACCCCCTCTATGTTGATCTCTCAGACTCTTGCCCTCCCCTGCATGTTGTTCTCTTTTTTGAGGGTGGCCAGGGCTGGGTGCGGCCTGCCTCCCAAGCTTGCCTACTGCCCATCTTCCTCCAGCCACC